>JANTCA010069173.1:0-37169 GCA_024741275.1 Chironex yamaguchii
CGTTAAGTTCGTCGGTTACTCGCTGCACTCCTATTTCTGGCCGCACCACTATAATGTGGCGTGCGTCGTCCCTGTATTGCATTAGGTAGGCCATGGTTGTGCAAGTGTTTAATCTATCGTTTTTCGTTTCTAACAGACCCATCCTTTCACAGATTTTCTATAGACACCTGTCTTCAATAGACATCCGTTTCGAATAAACGCCGGACAGCTTGGGTTCGTTTTGCTAATTGACGCCGCGGCGTCTATTCGATCATTTACGGTATTCATTAGTTAAAATCATATGTCGTTTATTCCAAACATTTTCCCTTTTGCATTGGATGCTTTGTTGAGTGGGACGTTTCTTCTTATCGGGATTTCTATTTGTTGGAATATCGAAAACAAGGAGGTGTTAATTCGAAATTATGGAGTATGATGTTCGTCAGTGTTAAGATGGATTGATAGCAAACACGACGTGGCAAGGGAAACAGCTGAAAAGAGGATGTAATTTGGGTAAAGTGAATGCCTCTTCCTTGATTTTGGTTAAGAGAATATCGTGAAATAGTATAGTCAATGCAGATCAGATGCTTAAGTGCATCAGTTTTAAAGCCAGCAGTCACAGCTGTGTCTGTCTTAACAGTGATAACTATTCCTTTATTTTGATCTGAAAACGCACTATGGTTGTATTCTTTTGTTTTTTAACAGCAGATATGTTAAGGATTTTTCCTTTCGTCCCTCAAAACGTCCATATTTATGCACAAGTAATTCGTCCCCGCCAAACTGAAATTAAATGCTTAGGTTGATGATAATCCGTAAGACAGTTTGGTCCATTGCGGTTCCAATATCCGTTCGGCGTACGAGATTGTTATGGAAAAAAGTTTTGGTGCATACCAGTACCACACATGAAACGGTTTTTTACTGTCTATCTAAATCAAGGGTCTCAAACTTAATTTACCTGGGGGCTGTAGGAGGCAGAGCCTTGATGAGGTTGGACCGCATCAAATATTTCCCACAAAAATTATTTTGCTTAGGAAGATCCACTGTCTCAATTTTTGTTTTTAGCAATTCTTTAAGGTCAGTAGGTTTTTCTGACCACAAACTGTTCTGAACATGAGTGAAACGTTGGGAACATGAATAATTCTTTCGAATATGCCTTCTCTTGCCTACTATCTTTCAAATATCTAGCCAAATTTAGCTCGAGAGAGGAGTCAGGAGAGCGCTTTCTTTGCAATAACAGGGTACGTTACTATTTGTTCACACCAAAACGTTGAGAGTTTCTGAGGAGTTGCTGTTGAACCTGGCTCTGCTGAATATCAGTAATTTCGTCAAGGTATTTATCATTGACATCTGCTGTGTCAATACCAAATGTGAACGGCTGTCTCACCCATGCTGTGTATGAGTCTCTTTTCGGGAAGTATCTGTCTAGAGACTTTGCAAGGTCATGGTGCATGGCAATTGCTTGCTTCAGTCCAGCAGATACAGAAATATCTCGGTTGCCAGACGCATTTTTATCATACGTAACACAGTCGTCTAGCAGGGGAAGGTTTGTGAAGTTCACTTTTGGTTGTTTCCATAATAGCAGCTTTTTTTGAAAAAAGGTTCTGTTTTACTTTCATGATGTTTTCTCTGATGTGCTGATTAAGATTATTGAGAACTGTGCATATATCAGCCATGCTTGCTTAAGTGACAATAAACTCAGAATTTTCGAAGCAATCTGCATTACAAAAACGGCGCTTATTTCACTAGCATGGCAAAAACAATCGTCCCGCATCCGGCTGTTGGGGCATGGTGACCATCGTTCTCCATTGTTCCCTGTCCACTTTCAGCCTACTGCACTCCACCACACTTTTGGCCCATTTTCGGATGTCCGCCAGCCAGTCTCCTCTTGGTTTCCCCTTCTTTTCGAGCCCGGTACCCTACCATGAATAACTGTGTGCAAGTGTGCCAGGTCATTGTGTAACATGTCCAAACCATTGTAATTTTCATCTCTTCACAATGTCCAGGAGTGATTCAAATCTGCCTATTTTCCTGCGTACTTTCTATAATACAGATGCATTTGTCAGTCTGTGGTAACACCTCAGATCGAATGACATGATTTCCCTAGCATTATTTTATTGACAGTCTGCGATTCACTTACGTACAATGAAATAAATATTACAATAATTTTGAGGAGTTGGATCTTTCTCGTTAGGTAAATATCTTTACTTTTCCAAATGTTATTCAGTTTTAGTTACTGGATTCAGTTTTAGTTACTGGGACATGGCTCTGGCTAATTGTGTCTTTATTTTATTTTGTATCTACATTCGTGACAGCACCAAGCAGTTTGAAAGTATCCATTCCTTCAAAGACCTGATCACCAACTTTCATATCAACAGTATTCGCTCCTCCAACGGTTTGTCTAGACGTTGTCATTACTTTGCTTTTGTCATAATTCCCTCTTTCTGGTGTTTCGTTTAGTTTGTTGTCAGCTCTTCCACACGATCCATTGATTATGTTAGTTTCGTCAGTAAAACGCTAGTTGATTATGGAGCATCCTGCTATTATCACAGTTCCTTCAAGTTCCACAATCATTGGTTCAGACATAACTTGCTTCAATAAGTGATTGGATAGAGCTGGTGACAGTATACAGCCTTGTCTGACACCGATGTTAGTTTGAAACAATTCCAGGGTCATTTTGTCCGTCATCACTGCATTTCTTAAATTTTAATTTAAATTCTCCATTAGAGCGACCATTTTTGCTGATGGTGTGCTCTTTCATGGATGGTGTGCTCTCTCTGCACGGAAACCTGCTTGTTCTTGAGCTAGTATGCCTTCATTCTGCAGTTTCATCCCGTTTAATGTAATTGTCAGGAGAACTTTGCTCGGATGACATATAAGACTGGTAGCTCTGTACTGTATTTGTACTTCTACACTCTGTCATGCATTGAATTTTTCGAGAGACTTGGTTACTAAAATACGATATTTGTCTTGAATAAGCAATCTGAAATCAACGCTCTTCGTGTTGTTAATATAGTAAAATAGGTACCGTCCGCAGTCATTTCATTTACTTACGTTTTCATATTTTAGAAGAATTGCTAATTTTTAGTATTTCCTATTCCTATTTTTAGTCTTAATTATTATACTTTTTGAATCCCCTCAAATTGCCTCCTCCTTCCCCCTTCTCTACGGCCGATAGAGATACTGCTGATTTATTGGTAGTGTTCATATAGTCAGAGATTGATTTGTGGTTCCTTGGTGGCTGTCCACACATGATTGGTGAACTAAAGTAGTTGTGCTATGATTTCATCGTGCAGTATGTTTAAGGATGGTTTTTTATGTGGTACATGTTGAATTTGGAAACGGAATTATCTGTATCTGTTTTTTCCATCTAGTCTGAGACTAGGAGTATATTTGTGATTTACATAGATCACGACGGTTTGACTTATTGCTAACGGTTTTTCTGCACTGGTTGCAAGAATAAATTCATGTAACTTAAGAAACATGTCAAAGTTTCAAAAAAGCAATACTAACGCACTTAGACATGTAATAAACACAGAAACAACACAAAATTACTTCAGCAGAGCAAATGGCTTAGTTTTCTTGATCAGTAACAGTTTGAAACATTCTTTTCACTTTTGATTTCCAAGTACCAAACGGAAATTCTTGCAAGATATTAAACCAGGATTATTTAAAAAGTACAACCAATACTTTTTTCTGTTTAAAGGAAAAAACGGAAACGCCCAATTTTGACGCCACTGCTGGGACAAAGCTCCCACCCGTTAGTACGTTAAAAGATTGAAAGCATGCTGCCTTCAGGGGGCTGTCATTAACACTGGAGAACTTATCCAGTGTCGGATTTTTAATCATAAATCGAAACCGTTTGAATATGGGCATTGTGGGATACTAGAATAAAAATGCATTAGGAATAGATGTAAACAAAAGGATGCTCGTTGTAACGAGAGCTTACAGGGGAGTATGGTACCCATTTTAACATAGTTCAATGTTTTTTACCTGGAGTGATTATCAAAAGAGGTGAACGTAAGAATTTGAGAAGTACCTATCTTGTTTTGAAACTTAGTTGTGAACGAAATTTTTCATATTTAGTCAGAAGCATTTAATATCACATATAGTTGACTATCTTGAGATACTAATAGGTTTATACCTGATGCGACTAGTTGTGTATGTATCTTTCAATGCATGGATCAGGCATGAAAATGGTCTTCTGGCTGTGTTACACATACAAGAAGGGAGCTGTCTGAAATAACGGGGAAATGTAAAATATCTTTTACTGAATTATGGGAAATGTTTAATCAATTTCGGTTTCTATGGTTACATGTGACACAATAACGCGAGTGTTGTAACAGGATTTATTGTGTTTAGATATTTCTTTTTATTGTACAAGAATTAATGTTTAGGTTATATATATATACATGTATTCATACAATCATTAGGACCAGCTCACATTCTTTCTGTTCATATTTGCATAAGGAAAATTTTGGAAAACAGATAATCGTTTGAGAAACTGCTATGTTATTACCTCTTGTCCCAGTTGTCCTAATTTCATAATTTACGAAAGTGGTCTCTTGAAGCCAGTAGATTACCCTGATTGTTTATATTCCGGCTACCTAAGGCTACTTTAGAATTTCAGCTTCTTTATGCCAAAAACGACATATCGTTAATTTTACTTACACTGCTGAATATCGATTAAACAGCTTGAGCTTGTAGGGTAAAAATCGATGTTAATTTCGATATAAGGTAAGAACCACTCCACATAGTTCAAGCCTCGCCCCACAGGAGCGTTTTTAGGAAGTGGCCCTTCTCCTCAGTTATGGAAATCATGTAACAAATGTTTGTCTTTCGAGATATCTCCAAGATGTCAGGTCCGCAGTCTGGAGATCTATGCCCGAATCTCAGGTTGTCACAATACACGCGACCACCGTGCCATGCCATCCATGCCAAAAAGAGCTCCGTTACCTCTGTAACATTCAGTGTCGTAATGGTGACATGACGATGTTTTTTCTAGCTTCTTGCGTCCATTGCACATCAGCGGTCAAATTGTCCCAAAGGCCTCATCGTTAGGCTATTGACCAAGATCTAATGTTACAGTCCATCAAAAATGATTTTGGATCTGGATTTAAAATACCGACCGAAAATTTAGGGGTCAATGTAATTCAAGGCTAATGTACATAGGTTTGTTCCGTATTTACTTGTATAGTGAATAGTTGAAGCATTGTCCATTGGGGCCGGGGGAAACTATTTTCCCTTTTTGAGGAGTGCTGACTGACACTTGAAGTTTTCCCATGTACTGTTCGCCAATAGCTCTCTATCGTATGCCACGCTTGATCTTAAAAGTTGAAAATTATGCCGATCTAGATGTTCTACGTTCCCGTTTCTAGTTCAGGATAACTTACACGTTTCTAGGGCAGAAGAGATGAAAGAGATGGTATTATGTATCCTGTCTACCAATGGTTGCTATTTATATTCTATGTCTGGCTGTAATACAAAATATTACTCACTGTGCGGCGTATGTCGTAGTTACTAAAGTTCTGTGGTGAACAATATACCTTATCGATCTGATCTAAATGCGCGAGGATATGATAAGGAAGTTTTATATGGTTGTATGCGGATTGATGGGCAACAACAAGTCCGTGGTCGAGAATAGTGCGAACTATTCAAAGCAATGCAATACCGTCGGAGTAGGATCAAGCGAACTAAGTTTAAACTGATAAACGTCCGTCAGGCCATAGGGTCACCTAGCTGAGATAAACCCCTAAAGGCCAAGCGGGACCACAAAATTACAAGCCCAGTTTCCTGACAAGACTTCTGTAATCTTCAAGCTTCAATTTTGAAACTCTTTGTTTCACGACGATAACTCCACGTTAGTTTAGATGGTGGTCCTAATCACCACCACAAATAATTGGCTCCTTGTCATATGTCCAACCGTCTCTAGCATTTCAGCAAAGTACGTTGAAACTGTTTGAGCTATGTTGCTTATAGCGAACAGGCAAGCCAACACGATTTTGTAACACATAGAGACCGATTTTGTGCTTACTATGATGGGCTAGGTTTCTGTGTGATTTAGCAGATAACAGCCAAATATATCTACAGTAACGAGTCTGTTCTGATAGTTAAACTCAACATGTTTTGCCATGTACGCAAAAAGAGCTTGGTCTCACACTTAAGCAAAGCCAAACACCGCATGACCTCAGCGAATGGTACTTCACACTGAGGAATATTTTGTAGACGGTAGCATGCACGATTTATTCGTAAAACAGACCGCAATGGTTTGTTATCAGTTCACGTACTGATGCGATTAATGTCACTCGCAGATTGACGAAAATTTTATTGAAAGCCAGGTAGGCACATAGCTGCTGTGGATATGTTGGCACAATCCTTTAGGAAACAGTGCAGAGGATTAAATGCAGCCTAGTTAGTCATCAGCATAGCAGGCATAAAACTGGATCTAGGGTCGAGCCCTGAGAAACACCTACTTGGCTCTTCACTAAAATAATCTTCCGCTTCTGTATGTAGTCCATATGAGTCGCGATACGCCTTTACCATGCTATCTTACAAATATATCTGTATCAACTATTTGTACCGCACGATATCATGTTGTATGGCTAGGTTGTCTGCTAATATCCAACAATATGTTGTCATAGGATGTAGCGTGGTTCGAACGACACACTAGGGAGCTGAACTTTGCATACTAGCTGATTGGTACTCTGGAAAATCATAATTAGAAACGCTATCCACTTCCCGTTACCTTCGATACAAGAGATACTAGCAGGATAGGTCACTAATTTGCTGAATCATTTCTTTTCTTTTTCCTTAAATGCATGAATAACTACTTGAGAATATGGAGAAATATATCTATATCATAGAACAGCTGGAATAGTTAGGGCAAAGGATAGCATAAACTGTCAATGTTGTGCTTGAGGAACATTATGCTGTCCATTCCATCAACTCCTTCCAGGGGCGTCGTGGCCTTCCTGTTTCAGGGGGAGCCAAAGAGGCTATACTTCTCCACTGCAAGAAGATGAGCAGGATGATCCTTGATTAACAATATTTGGCTATAGACATTCCTGGTCAGTACAGTCTGTAATTAGGTAAGTTTATCTTCTGCTCTTTGACATCAGTGACAGATTCAAAATTATGAACTGCTGACAGGCACTCTTCCAGAGTATCAAGACTACTGAACAATTTGTCGTCTCTTACAAATAAGACACTTTGATGTATCCGCCGTCTTGTCATTCTATATGCTAAAGTATCCTGTACCCTTTGGACTGAAATTAGCCGCTCACCTTGACAATATACCAGGGCGAGTACAGGTAGTATCTGGTTATATATAAATGCATTATTTCAAAGCTTTTGACTAGCTTAATTCCTCATGGGTAAATCTGCCCAGTCCTAAATGTTTTAACATTTTTGAAATTTTAAGTATCATATGTTACTTTTTCTTACTATTTAGCTCTTAGAAGGTAGAATTTATTGCAATTCAAAGTAAGATTTGGGAAGCCCATAACCAAGTTTCAATCATGCTACCCATTGAATAAATATAATGTGGCTCTGTCATCTTAATGCGAATGAGTTACATGTATCTCAAGAAAAGAAACCTACTTAGAACAGGATCCAGTGCAAACTATGAAAAACTGAGGAGTCGTTCTAAAGGCTTTCAGGATTCAAAGGCTCATACGAACTAGGATACAGGAAATTATAAAGCAAGTTATTGTCGTTGTGGAAGAAGTGGCGCCACATACCTACACATCATATGATAGTTTCTAAAGGACGACTATGCTGGAAATTTTCCGACAAATCCGATAAATCCGATAAACCTCTCAACAGGGGAGTCAATGCCCCCGGCCCTCCTCGAACACGAAGCCTCTGACTCCTTCAATTTGCCAAGGTCAAGTAAACCTTCAAAATAATAGGATACACTCTTGAAAGTTAAAAACAATATTTTCGTTACAGCTGTTTAGCAGCAATATTTTTTGTATAACTGTCTACTCTATCGCTGTTATTCTGATTAGCAACAATGCGTTCGCAGGTATACTTTTCATATATACAATAAATTTTAAATCCATTAATTTTCCTTTCCTGTGATTTTAATACATACTTTATAGTACTTAATACATACTTTATAACTATAGGGTTTTTTTGCTTCCACATATTTACAATTAAGACAATATAAAAATTATTAGTTAAACTTGATTTCGTTTCGTTTTTGAATTTACAGCGCAGAATAAACTTACTTGGGTTAGCGTTTGCTCTGTGAAAGTCACCTGACCAGATGCATTCAAATCTCCTAGAAACTTCGCAAGCTTTTTCTCGTAAAAAATTATATGGAAGCTATGATTAATGTCATTACTAATTGCTTATAGCTTTTTTAATAAACGAAATACACGAGGATGACCAAAACGTCGATGATTTCTGGCTTATATTTTAGGAAAACAATTCAATAACTAAATTTTTTGTTGGACACTGCAAAGATTACTTCGAATAAACAAATTTCGAAAAACCACAGGTTCGAACGCCCGAGACGTACTGACAACGGCTTCTTAAAGAAAAAGGAGAGGGAAATACAATTTATTTGGATTGAATGGGAACATGGAAAAAAGGGCCAATTCAGATTATAAATGAGTGTCGACCCTGGAAAATTATTACCCTCTCCACAAGTAATTCATTACTGTGACGGGATTCAGGTGATCATTTTTAACAACATCGCATAGCCTCGTCTTGAGATGGACATTGTTGTCCTTTGGCTGTTGTGTGATTGTGTTGGTTATTCAATGAATGTCTTACCAACACCGATAAGCAACATGGAAAGCAGGTACCACTTGCATTTTATATATTTGTTGAATAAATTCAGTAGGTTGTACCGTGTATAGGAATTTATGATGTTTCTTTGATAGGTTCTTATGTAATATCATATCTAACTATGTGTTATATTGACTTATCTTTCTTATTCAAGCACAGTGAGGGTTAAGATCTTACATTCTTATGCAGCATAGCCAGAATATTTGGTTAAGGTTATGTGCGAGATAAGGTCAGTGTATTGAAGAAGATTACACCTAACGCTTCGATCGTTTAGATAATGTTTTGATTTCGCATGTAGTATCCAATTAACGTCTGGGTAGTCGTAATTAAACACAAATCATTGCTTATACCTAGTCGATAATAGTTTGAGTCCTAGATTTTTATCCATATGTTGTTGTGTTGATCAAGTTTGCCGATAGAATTTGGTTTTCGTTTATCAACTAAAATTGTATATGGCACGTCGCACTTTTTACAGTTTTCTTTACCGTTTAGGCTACAGGTTTAGTACATAGGAACTAAAAGCTTCGAGTAATGCTTCTAGTTCATCATAAGATCGTAAGGCTGGCTGCCTATAGCGTTAGATCGGAACCAATTTTAAATACATTATTATGCAAGCCCTATATTTGGTCTAAGTTTGCGGTAAGAATTATTCTTCGACGAAACTGATCAGGTAATTCACAGCCAGATGCTGAGCGTTTCCTGCTTAATACAGGATATAGTGGTATCAGTCAGTATAAAGGGTTGCGACCAACAATTTGTCACACCCACAATCAACGCTGACCACATCAGTACATATGATCCCTTAGTAAACCATTATAGGACGCGGTAAAAATATTTTTGATTGCATCTCAGCAAAGCGCTGTTGTTAATGTAAATCTTCAGGTTTTTTAGAGAGAAAGCCTAATTGTTTAGATGGACTCTGGCATTGTATTGATATCGTTCAAGGCATGAAATCCTTCTTCCATTATAAATATAGCCCCAAGTAATGTACTTTATATGACTGCATGTATTGTCGTTTCTCAAAACATATTTTCCTTTGGTCTACCACAGTTATTGCATTTTGTGGCATTCTTTGCCAAGTATAACAATAAGGCAACTGTTTAATATGTTCAGCAACTAGTTGCAGTAATGCTACAAGTAGTGCACTTTAAGATTGCCATTCTAGAATACAAATGTTATTATGTTGGATATAGTTGTACAACTATAATGTTGAATTTGATGCCATGGCTTTGTGAACAGATGAGAACTGGTTTAATTAGCCCACACTTACTCTCTGAAAACATCTTTGTGCTTGTTAAATTTTTTATGGGAAAAAGCTTTCATTAAAATCATTTGGCTAAAGTGAACAATTTTGTTTTCTTTAACATCCGTGCTATGCTGCTTCAATTCATTGCCTTTAAGAGGGTCTTGATTCTTGGTGCAGTCTTGTTTCTAAAATTTACTACTGCTTAAAATTGTCACTGCAATATTCCACTCTGAAGATACATGTTCATACTTACTGATAGTGTGAAGCAAGTGCAGTACACTATTAGAGTTTGAGTGGTCAGCTGCTAAACCAGCACCAGGCTTCACCTGGTGAGGAGGGTGTGTGGATGATGCATAAGAGGACTAAAAACAAGACCTGTTAAAGGACGTAGGAGCTTAGTCTGAGTCAATGGCCAACCACCCCAACCATGCGTTCAATCAGGAATTGCTGGTCAGCAGCAGCATCAGTCAAGCCATAAGTGGATTACCCTTGGACAATGGTGAAGATCTTGAGCCCTAGTGAGTTAGTTACTCAAGTTAATTGAGTAGTACGCTAAAGAATGCAATGACAAACCACTGAAGTACTTTAGTATATGGACAATGACAAGATCAATAAAAGAACATATGGTGTTGGAAGATGAGTCCCCAAGGTCTGAAGATACCCCTCATGCTGCTGGGAAAGAAGCTCCTTTGGCTGTAATGATGGAGATGGGCCAAACCCAACTGGGATCCTTTCACCTGAGGTCATCAGAAATGCTAAGAGAAGAGTGCCCTTTACCAACAAACACAGTATCACCACCTGGAATGTGAGGAGTATGTCCATTGCAAAAATAGAAATGTCAAGTCAGAAATGGATAGAATGGCTATTATGGCTATGGGAACCAGTAAAGTGAAATGAACAGGCAAAGGTCACTTGATTTCAGGAAGACATGTGGTCTACTACTCAGGACATGAATCTCAAAGGAAGAATGGAGTAGCTTTCATTATGCATCACAAAATGGCAAATTGTGTCATGGGATACAACGCAGTTTCTGATAAGTTGATCTCGATTCACATTCAGGAGCAACCTATGAATGTGACTGTCAGTGGCAGATCTGGGGGGTGCCGTGGGTACCTGAGAACCCCTCCTATTTTCAATAGGAAGATTTGATGCTTTTTTAATTATTTTACTTTTGTACAATCTGGATTTTCAATATCTGCCCAATATTCAATGAAATTTTGATGTTGCTTCACCTCTAATCCATGTCATTGACATCTGATAGTCCTTTTCTCTAGTAAATCTCTATTGCTAATTGTGGTCATTGACATCCAGTTAATCTATGGACTAAATTGTATCTTTCTGAGTAAACACAAACTTTCTAGCACTCTCTGGTCTGAGTTTTAATCAGTTCATACCTGACTTGAACCAATCATTGATGGAGCTTGAGTACCCATGAATCAAAAGTAGCCAATCAGCTTTTGACTTTGCAGGTGCTCACATTTGGAGCATCATATTGTAAGGTATAAGTTAAAATTTCAACTTGACTGAGCAATGGAGCAATGGAGTGTGGTGCCATACCATAGCAACCCCCCTCTTAGCAACAGAAAATGGTTCACTGTAAAGCCATTGGAGTGCTGTCACATGGTTTGGAGGACTTAGTAGTTATTCAGAATAAGTAGAGGGTAAATTACAAAGTGTAGGTATGTTTAAGAAAATTTGTAGATATCCTTAAGCAGGATTTTCTGGAATTTTCTTGTGATGGAAAAAAGTGAATTGACACTTTCAGGTCTTATATAGTCGATGATGATCGACACAGCATGAAAGCTATGCCACTATGTGCAGCTTCTAGGTTTCATTAGCACTCTTATCATTAGCCTATGCTCCCAGAGGTACTCACTATGGTTAGGTATCCGGGGATGTGCTATATTGTCCTATGTGTCTTTTACTTAATATTTCTAAGCCAAGTGCCAGTTTTGAAGATTTATTTTAATGCAAGTTTCGAAATATGAAAGATTTTTAAAGATTTTTAAGATTTTTAAAGTAGTGACTTTGACAAAGTCTTATGATATTGTTTCTTAATGTCTGTTATAGAGGTTACACATAAATAAAAGAATTATCAAAGATTTCATTCATTATTCTAACGTAATCTTGTCTAAACAGTTGTCTTGCAAAATGTACCATGACCTCTTTCTAAGTATTGTAAACTGCACAGTCTTCAGAGCTTCGGCTATTGACATGGATTGTCTTAACATTAAAATGGCCAAAGGAGTGGAAAGGGTCAGGTTACTTATTTCTGCCCAAGAAGGGAGACATCATGGAGTGTGCTCAGGCTATGTGGGCAAAGGAACATGCTATCACATCACTAACATGAGACAGTTTCTGGAAACATTCAGAGAATATCAGAAGAAAATCTACTTCTGTTTTGTAGACTATAACAAGGCTTTTGGATGCATTCCACTAATTGTTGAATCAACTAAGAGTAATGGGCATTCTGGAAACATGTTATCATGCTCATGAGAAATTTGTATGAAAACCAAGAGGCAAATTGTTAGAAAAGATCAAGATGACACTGAATGGTTTGATATAGGCAAGGGCATGAGAGAAGGTTGCATTTTGTCCCCTTACTTCTTCAACCTTTATGCAGAAGTGATCATGTGTGAGGCAGAACTGAAAGAAGACAATACAGGCATCAGAATTTAGGCATTAACGTAAATAGCTTGAGATGTGCTGATTACACAACACTAATGGCTGAAAGCGTTGATGACTTGAAAAGTTTACTTAAGAAAGTGAAAACTCACAGGGCTCAAACTGGCTTATATTTGAATATTAAGAAGACCAAAGTTATGATAACAGTTTATGTGAAAGAATTTAAGATAGATGGAGGGAGGATAGAACCATTGAACTTTTTCGGAAGTCAAATCTATGAGGATGGGAGGTCATCAAAAGAACTTAAGTACAGGCTCAGCATGACAAGGACAGCTCTAACAAGCCTAAAGAAGCTCATGAAGAGCAATGACATATCCATGAATGCCAAAATCAACATGGCTGCAACAATGAATGGCTGCAAAAGGTGGACCTTCAAAAAGCAAGATAGGGAATGGATTGATGACGTTGAATTGTGGTGTTAGAGGAGAGTGCTGAATGTACCATGGACTAGGAAGGAAACCAACAAGCTAGTGACTGAAAGAATAACCTCTCAAATAGCTTTTGAAGCATCTATAGCAAAGCATAGGTTGAAATACTTTGGTCAAGTGATGAGAAAGGAAAACAGAATCTTTTTATGTTGGCAAAGGGAGGAGAAGGAAAGGAAGACAGTGGTCAAAGAAGGAAGATGGTTTGATGGTGTAAAAGAAATGACAGGCAAATTGGTAGTTATGCTGAAGCAAGATGTGGAAGATCATAATCATTGGATACAGTTTGTGCATTATATCACCAAGAGTCGTCACTGACAACATGGAACCTGAAGGGGATTAGAGGTCCAGGTCCAGTATTTTTCAAATTTTTGGTCGAAGTTCCATCTGCACTTGCAGGTTTGTTGTTTTAATTAGCTAAAAGCAAGTAGTTGTTTTGAGATTTTTAAGTCAGTAGCTTAATTGCTGTCTGAGTTGTCAAATTTGTTTTACAAAAGCAAATCTAATCAGTTGCCAGTCTAATAGATGCCAAGATTTTGACGCTTGTAATGGGCTTTACTTATTAATCTGATAGATAAATTGTCTTTTCATGTAGAGAATTTTTATTCCACAGAGCTGATTATCTGTCCATTTTATAACACCCTTTTAACCTTGCTACAGTTTTGCTTTGGAAGTATACTGATGTGTTTGTGGATGTAATGGCTGAGGATAGTGACTGAAGTACTTGAGTCTTGGTGTTTATTTTATGACTTGTTTGGAAAAGTTAATAATGATTTAATACTTTGTTTTCTCTTCTATCGACAGGAATTGTAAATCTCAAACTATTTCCAATAAAACCATTACTACAATTAGCCATTAGTATGTGGTACTACACATACAATACACAACATGTCATCCCAAAGCAGTGGCAAAAAATATGATCACCTATTTAAAATTATCATTGTTGGAGATAGTGGTGTAGGCAAGACATGCATGTTATCACGCTTTGTTGGTGAACAAGTGAACAAATCTCACATATCGACAATAGGTAAGCAAGTCTGTATACTTTTGTGGTTTTTTCAGTGAAGGATTAGTTTTTTATTTTTTCATACTTTGCTAAGTTATAAAAATTCAAGCCTTCATGCATCCAACACCTGTACATTGATATAGATATACTTTTTGCCCTCATAGATTAAAACAAATAAATAAAAACCTGGTTAATTATTTATCAGCCTCCATGATCTGATGTGGACAGCATAAATATCTATACATTAGTAGACAATTGCCACTAAGGTGTGCACAAGAGTCTGAAAATATATTACAAACTTTTTAACACAATAGAGTGCTATATTTTTTTTCTCTCATAGGAAAAATGTTGCACCATTCACAAGAATAGTCATATGAGCTCTTAAATATCTTCTTTGCCAAATATCTCTCTAGCAACTGCAATAAAAATGGCATCAACAGTCCCAGGACCTGTTAAAAATCTAAGCTGCACATCATATGTCTGGACCCTCCATTTTTTAGATTGTGTTTATTTTGTTTGCATCTAGTAAGTTCAAATGGCTCAAGTAGATATCAATGTTAAACAGTAGTCATGTTCTGTAATGCTTATACTCTTATAAACCAAAAATTATCAACATTTTTGCATGTATGTATGGTTAAGCTTGATCCACTGGAAGTCTTTCTTATCCTCTTTAATAATATTTCAGAAAGTCGGATAACAATTTTACAGAAATTTAATATCCAGAATGTGTCAAGATTTATGAGAATGACAATTTTCAGATAATTGGCATAGCAAGATCATCTTTCCTTCTAAGTATATTAGATTCTGTCTACACTAAAACGAGAAAACTAGGATTATTTCGGCACAAAGAGTTAATTATTTCACTTTGTCTGTTGCAATAATACTTTGTATTTTTCTTTTTTTTTCTTTTGTTTTCTTTATCTTATAGTTGTTTTAGTGTTTTGACAGTACAAATTGATTATATTGAGCTCACATGCTTAGAATTTTCAAAAAGAATGCTTTCTTGTTGTGCATGTAGAGTCCTGTTATTTTATAACATTATGTGTCTGGTATTTAGGTTTATGATGTCCATTTGACATATTTTCTCCAGTAGTGGATTTATTCTCAAGAACATTCTAATATGTCTGCCATAAGTGACTTTTTCCTCTCAGATGTTCCATCTCGTGTACTGCAGAGATAAATTAGACCTGACCTACATGGAATTTTACAAACAACTATAAACCTGTAGTATTGCTTACCATATATATATCATTGAACTGGAAGTATTTGTGTTAAATAATACATGTTGTTACCTCTATGACAAAGAAATATTTGAGTAAAAAAAATGTTCTAGCTATGCTAGAATCTTTGACCTGTAGCTTTACTTATGGTGTGTTTAAGTTAAAGAAAATTTATATAATTTTTGTCTCATCTTTAATTCCACTAAGAGAACACATCAAGTATTTCCTGCAGTCCTGCACCTGGGTGTAGATCTTTTGTTGACGTGATTATTCAGTATGCAAGAGTCAGAGATAAGGTGATTTTCAGTTTTCACGTCAGACTAAATGTACATCTAGGGTAAATCAGGACTAATGTATGCTTTGTGGATTACAGCAGTGTTGTTACACTGACAGAAAATGCTTTGTGTGTGACATGGTGCATTAGTAAGGACACAACATAAACTCTTCAGACATGTATGCCAAAGTGTTTGATAATCCAAGCCCTGTTGAGAAGTAAGTTTTTGTTTTAAATAAAGATAATTCTCTAATCGTCTTGTGAGGCAAATTGCTTTTGGTGATAATGTAGTGGCATGAAAATGTTAGCAATGTGCCTTGCTTAAAGACTGTGGCAGCCATGGAGGTCTTGATGGTGATTTGCATGTCATTTGATTTTATGTTTATATACTTAAAATGTTGCATCCAAGTATACTGTAATGAGGAGAAATTCTTTAGACCCATTTCAAACAAGCATGCAGAGAAATTCCTGTGCCATAATACTCTTTTTTGTATCACTTCAAAGTGTTGACTGTGAGGATAACCTCTTTTTCAAACAGACCAGATTCTCAAAATCTCACAGTGTACAGTTAATTTTATGAAGCAACTAATTACCATTTGTGGGTTTTTGCATGAAGCAATGTTTTGTAGCAAAGCCTTTCCTATTCCTTTGTTTACAGGTATTGATTTTAAAATGAAGGAACTTGAAATTGATGGCAAAGATATAAAGATTCAAGTCTGGTATGTATTGAACCTATGTCTCACTGGTATTGGATATTCTGTAACCAAAATTTCCAGTCTTGTCATATACATTTTATATGTAACTATCTCATGCTGATTATTTTTGTATGCATTGAACTAAGTTCTCTCATTTGACAACATGAGCTTGAAGTGTTTTGCTTGAATTTGTTTACTTTTTAAGATTTACTAGTTTAAATGGCAAAGGGAAAGGTGGTATAATGACCAACAACACCTTGCAGAAGCTTGTCATATGTTATAACATTTAGAAATATTATGAATCTCAGAGAAGATGGATGCCAGTTATTTTGGTGGAATATTTGTTTGATTTTTATTTCTAATAAATGTCTTGGAACTAAAGCTAATTCAGGTGATATCCTGTGCAACACTGTAAAGTTCCTAGAGCATTTCAATGAAACTTAATCTTCACCTCTTTTTGTATTTGCATAAGTATATGTATTTTGAAGCTGTAAATTTCTTTGTGAAATTTTATTTTTGTGGCAGGGATACTGCTGGCCAAGAAAGATATGAAACAATAACAACACAATATTATCGAAGAGCACAGGTATTGTTATTCTTCTACCAGAGTTATCACCATGATCTTTAACAGTGATTTAATACAGTCTGGCTGAGATTGAAACAAACTTTCTATTGTGTTTATCAGATCAATGCATCTTAACCGATGAGGGCTTTATTCATACTCAGTGGTGTTACTTTTCACAACTATCAACTATGTTATTTAGAAGGCAATAGGATGCAAAAGGTCAGCTGTCTGGGTGTCCTTTTGAAATGTGGTGATCAACATGGATGTGCATATTTGTCTGCATGTCTGAAGTTAGGCTAGCATCTTGCTTTTAGGATGGCTTGGGACATCTCTGATCTAATCTCATCGGTGTTTTGCTTCTGTCTCATGTTTATAACACAATTCTTCTGTCTTTACACGTAGGGAATCATGCTAGCATATGATATTACAAGGAGAGCATCTTTTACTAATATAAGGAAATGGTTAAGCTATGTAGATCAGGTCAGTTCTTGGTAGAGTATGTGCTCAAGATTTTGCATAATCTCATTATTACGTTTAATCGTCCTTTAATTGTAAATGGGTCCTATCTGCAGGTACATCTTTAGAAAATTATTTGACATATAAAAAGAAATCCTCATTTGATTTCAAACAGCTTGGTTACATTTTTATAAGGAAAAAACTGAAAATTGAAAACTGAAAGTTCTCGTATTTCACACTCATTGATAAAATTCAATATCAGGCCTAAGATATCTTGAAACAGTATTATAATGACACGGCAGAGCCATGTTTGTTCTACTTTAATCATCCTAGGTTAAACAGTGCTGAAATTTGTTGACTTATTACTGTGATTTTGTATGTTTGTGTGTACACATGAATGTATGTGTGCGGGCTTATGTTTGTATAGTCTTTGTTTCGTGCATTTGTCCTTTGGGTAGTTTTAGAGTTCTGCGAAAGTGATAATAAAAGACAAATTTAATTGTGATCATTGTTTCGTAAGTGTTACTCTGTTTGCTTCCATAGAAAATAAACAAACCGGTATAGATTCTATGTTGAAAGACTTAAAAGGAAAATAAGTAAATGATTAGAGTCTGTGATGAGTTTTGTCCTGATGGTATTTGAAACTGATTTGAATTTTGAGTTTCTTTTGCTTTCTTTAAATCCCTGAAGACTTTACATCAAATTACGTGCTTTGACTTATTATTCATTTTCATCAATAGTTTGCAGATCCAGGCGTGCAGCGTATTATTGTAGGGAATAAGAGTGATCTTGAATGTGACAGAGATGTTTCGCCAGAAGAAGGAGAAAGAGTAAGTGCCATGCAATCCATACACTTCTTTTGTTACACTGTATATTACTGGTTCATTCAACACATGCTGGTTGGAAGTAGGCAGATAACTGGAAAACTAGGAATGTTTTCATGATTTATACTAATCCACTCAACAATACATCTCGAAACTTTTATTCTTGTCAACAAATCTGATGTATTTTTATCTTAAGACGCTTATCACTGGTTGCTAAAAAGATTTGGGTCTTACTGTTGGTGATTGAAAATGTACTTACCAAAAAAATCTAAACTCTGTGAGTTACAGTAGAGTCAGAAAAGGGCGTTTTCATAAACGTCAAGGCTAAGTAAATTTTTCAGCCACATCAATGGTAGTATTCATAATAGATTTCTTTTTGTATTTATTTTTAGCTTGCAAAAGACTATGGCGTTCCTTGGTTTGAGACTAGTGCGTATTCATATGTTAATGTAGATGAGGTATGTTTGAAGTCAGTATGTTAGCCTGAATTATTGAGACCACGTCGGTTGTTTTCTATGATATATATATGTGAATGTGCTTCTGTGAGTGGTATTCATTTTAACAGCAAAGGACCAAGTCCAGAGACTTTTTAAGTTGATAAAGTATGCTTTTATTGTTTGTGTTTTTATACTCAAATTTACTATGTTCACAAAGCACGAGGTTTTAGCATTTATTAACTAATTTATCGACTAATCTAAGCATTGTGACCCAGTTGCATCCTCAGTGTGACCACACCTTGTGATTTCGTGCACCTTGTGATTTCGTGCACCTTGTGATTTCGTGCACCTTGTGATTTCGTGCACCTTGTGATTTCTTGCACCTTGTGATTTCGTGCACCTTGTGATTTCTTGCACCTTGTGATTTCGTGCACCTTGTGATTTCGTGCACCTTAACTTGCTGACCAGTTCCCTTCGCACTTGGTGCATTCCACCCACAATCTTTAGAAGCAAGTGTTATGAGTCTAAGTTAGCACTATTTCTCAGTTGACAATCCATGCCATTAATTATAATTGATTATGATAAATAACTTATTAGTTATCAATACCTCCACCAAGGAGGTTCTGTTTTGTTCGGGGTTTGTTTGTTGGTTTGTTACCATTCTGATTTGCTTGAGCTGATTCTTTTTGGTTATGAATAGGATCAAATCCTCGAGTTTGGATCATTTTGAAATATTTGATAAGGGTATCCTCATAAAACCACAACTAGTGAAGAAATCCTTGTGAGTAAAACCTTATCATGCTGTATTAATACAGCTCATTTGAATATTAAGAAAACTCGAAATCCCACCAAATCCCATTGCCTTGGTGGAGGTTTGTGGTCTCCGAATGCTTCTAGCTAGTTCACTTTTTTCACCACTTTGATATTTTTGTCTTTTCCGACATTGTCTTTATCCCTGATCGATTTTTGTAAAGCAAGATGTAACATAAAGTGTCCTATTCATTTTTCTATTCTTTTGTTTCCAACTATTGTGATTTCTATGCTTTTGCTTTAAATGAAAACGGAAAAGTCATTTTATCACCTTTGAGGTTCTTGACTATTGTGATTGATATTTGCTTTAAATGTTGCCAGGCTTTTCTTGAAATAACAAAGAAAATCTATGAATCATTACCAAAAGAAAGTGAAAAGGTGAGTTTTGGACTTCTCGTGTCCTTCTCGCTGCCTTTTTGACTGCTGGTAATCTTAACGCAATGCTAAAAATCTAAGGTTTGTACCGAAATGTGGCAGAATACACCTTTTCCTGTCAGTGTTTTGCTTAGGCCAGCTGCAATCCGTGAATCACAAACTTTGCAGTGTCGTAGAGCTATTGTATAAGAAATAAAGTTAAAAAGGTGTAAAGTTACTGTCGTTGAGAGAGGATTGCCATCTACCGTCGAAAGTTCACGCCACAAGGCTTTAGTCGTTCAGTCAAACGACTGACGTCTTGTACGTTCAAGCCTGATCTTCCGTCAAGATATGGGAGGTACAAGTAGCCTAGTATAACTAATTTGGCGACTAGCAAGGCATGCATGACATTGGACACTATCATGGATTCATCAGCAAAGAGACCCTTTATCTTCGTCTATCCTTTAACTTATATTATACTTTTATTCTTCTTATTGTTTTTGCGTTTATTTGCCTTAGTTGTTTCCTTTTTTCTCCTCTGTGTTCTTGTGTTGAACCTATTTTACTGTAGTATACCTTCAACTGTATGCCCTTATCTTTACTATTGGCCCTTATCTTTACTATTGGCCCTTATCTGTATATAGGGCGAGTGCCCGAGTGGTTAGAGTGCTTACTCACTGATCAGGAAGTTCTAGGATAGAATCCACCTCTAGGCACCTTTGGCAAGTTCCTGAAAACCATATGTCACGGTTCAACCCTGGAAAATTGTGTAGAGGAAAGTGGTAGAAGCCGTCGGACGGCCGAGCTGGCACAATACCACAAAACATCGTGGTTAAGATAATGGGTGTCCAGTTTTGTTCAACTAGTTGTTCACACTTGTTTAGTCACTCATGCTCAAGAACTGCAAATTAGTTCTGCACACACTAATGTTCAGTATAAACCGCAGGTTGGCTCTATGGACAATGCTCAAATGAGTGATCGTAAATGTGCCTGCGCAGGGGTCTAAGAGTCACTGTTGCTAGCTACGTAAATAGACAGGTATCCTCGATATCGAGTGGCCAGCCATTGATCTGGATATTGATTTGTTCCCGGTGTGTCTGTTAGGTCACACTGAATTTCCGGCATAGTTAACCAGTGTGCCACTGCCTTGTTTCCTCGTCGCATGACTAAGAAGTTGTAGCTTCAAAGTTCACTGATGGATAGTTCTCTGTTCAAAACTTTTGTACTTGATTTGTCATACAAAAGATTATATCGCGAAGTAAATGCGATAAATAAATGCTTTGATAATGCTTATTTTGTTTCTCATTATGTGTTTGATATTGAGGAAGTAACCAGATGAAGGTAGTCGAAATGCTAAGCTTTGAAGTGAGACACTTGTTTACCGTGTCCCGATCTTCAATCCTGCTTTCTTTTTCAGACACCAAGACCATCAGCTGTTGTCTTGGAAACAAAACAGGAAGCAAAGAGTTCCTGTTCTTGCTGAATGTCGTTTAGCTAAAGGAATAAATGACGAAGGTAACATACAAGTGCACAAGACTGAATCCCCGTTAGTAGGAAAAAGAATAATAAATTTGTTTAGGAATTGAACTCATAGTATCTACATTCTGGATAAATGCCCTGTATGTTGGTTACACTTATACTAGTATCAATTTCGGCACAGAGAGTGCTGAATATTTACCCATTCTTAGCATATCAAATTCGCGACAAAGGTTAATGGACAGTGGCAGCTGGTGCTGGGGGGCACCATGGGCATTGCCCCACTATTCAAAAGCAGAGAAGGTCCTCCATATCCAATTATTTTGTGAATTGACAAATTTTATCACTCCTAGCTATTTTCAGGAACGACTTTCTGTGATTTCCCATTGTCTTTCTCGACAGTGTCAACTGTCAACGCATGTCCGAAGTTATCTGATGGTTGGCTTGAAGCAGACCATAGGGCTGCATTCTACTTCTTCTGTAGTGTTTGACCGTGAACAGCATGGGCAAGATAAAATCCGCCCGAGATTTCGGCATCTGGGCATGCGTAGTTCATACTGACTGTCGGCAACATCAGACGATTTTCCCTCATTTCTTGGGCAAAACTGAATCTGCCCGTTATCTGAAGAAATCACAGGGAACCTTGCGTGTAAAACGTTCAGCTCGGTGTTGTTGTGAAAACCTATCAGAGATATCGCCCCACTTAAACGAATTACCACCAGCCGCCACTGTTAATGGACCTTGTTTCCTTATAGATCAGCTGCGTTAGTTAGTTTCATTACTATAGGTGTTGTTTTAAACTCGTACACGTTGGCTTTTGCTGCAATGAAAATCTATCTTGGGATTTAGATTTGATTTATCGCTAAAGCCAGCAGCAAGTATGGACTGGTTATCGAAATAGCGACGAACTTCGTTGGCTTCTGTATATTTGGTTATTTTAATAAGCGTTGGAGTGATGCAATAGTAGTAGACTGTTTAGAGTGCTAACACAAATCAGAGTGTAGGGTCAAAGAACATGGGAGATTACAAACGGATGTGAATGAGACTACTCCTATTGCAACATTATTTCCATGGCTCGTAATATATCGAACTTTCTTTTTTTTATTTTTTTCTCATCCTGAGCATCGAATTATGTGCTACTAATATAGCTGCTGTCTGTGGTGGGTGATCCTAAGTACTTTAAGGGGCATCTGTTGTTACACACGCCCCTGAAAGTACTTTGGATATCCATGACTGAAGGGTGAAACAGTTATTTGGTTGAGCCATAAGATTTTGTTGAACAATAGCATGGGGATTTGAACTTCATACCTTCTGCACAAGAGGCAAGAGGCAATTTGCCATGTGGCACCTGAAGGATTAGCATGTTATGACTTCACTAATTCATAACATTACGTTTGATGGTTTGTCCCACAGTTAGTCACTACATCTTACGTAAGTGTTGTGCAAATAATTGATTTAACTTGCAGCCCACTCATGGCTTTGGTAGTATCAATTATCACGTCTATTGTATAAGTTAAAAGCTAGTATTTTAATTTTAAATGCTTAACGGTAAAGAAGCATTGTTTTTAGTAATATGCCTACACGTAGAATGTTTATTTATCAGGAGGTTAATCTGGTATGAATTGTGAATTCTTTCTTATTTAGTTCGTTTTATCCAAGTTTTAAAGCGTATTTATTAGGGAGTATTTTCGTTAGACAGAGAATTTATTATTAACATTCGATATTTACGTAATGTATGGAAGTGCTTTTAGCTCCTGTAGAACTGTCACTAGCGATGTTTGAGGGGGTTTTTTGTAGCAGAAAGTGTCCTCACTCGTTCCAGTCATTTTTGCGAAGAGAAATTTAAACTGTTATATAAACCTACATTATGGTATTTTTTAACATATCTCTCGTTTTGTATAGTCGCTTCGAGAAGTTATTCCGCAAGAGTTCTGTTGCTATAAAGCACAGGCCTTATTTCACTCACTGTATGCGCTACACTCTTTTCTTGGCGTGCCTTGTGTCATATGGAAGTAACCCCTCCACACGTCACCTTAAGTATGAGAAGGCTGTAAATTCCATGTATTCTGTGTAAAGTAAAATGCACTCATAGGATGCAAGCGTTGTTATGTTCATTCACAGGCATACCACTTTAAGTCTCAAGAAGTTAAACAATCATTTTCTGACACCAACTTGCAGGCATGCAGTACGCCTGGGCAAGCTGTGAGTCGTCAGTTGCAAATAACGCAGTCGCAATGAGGCAATTGAACCAATTAATTTTACGAGTCCATTGAGCGTATGGACTTCCCAAAGAACGAACGTTACTTTTACTTGGATTTACTATGCCCGACATCACTCTTAAGATTATTTACGCGTATTTTATTTGGCTGACATGCAAAGTTCTGATTTGACACATGGATTTAATTTTGTAGCAGGAAGATTTTGTGATTTTAGTAGTAATGATGCATAATATCCCAAATTAGGAATAATTAATTTACCCCTAAATAACTCTACAAAGGGCAAAAAAATCTCCAAAAGTAACGGATTCAAATAAATGTTATAATTTCAAACACACGAAGGTCTGTTGACGCCCAGTGCCGCCGAGAGGGGGGTAGCCGGGGCCCGTAAGAAATTGCAGCTGTTTTATTCTGTTATATTTTGTAATGATATCAAAGTGAAGACTTAGAGTTATGTTGTAATTACTTACTCTTTGCTTTCTTTAGCTTTAGCACAGTTGACTTAATTCCGCTGAGGCCCAATATCGTGTTTGAAAATTTAAAAAGTTTAAAAAGGGGGACCGTTTTGTATTAACTGCCCCAGGGCCTGTCCTAGCTCTCGGCGGCGCTGTTGACTCTCTATTGTTAAATCGTTCAAATGACATTAGGTGATCGCATTCCAGGCTTATCGCTCCTGCCCAAGACTGCACTGTGATCTACCATGGCAACTTGAACCATGCTGTAAGACATCCATGACATTAGAAAGTAAAGATCAACGCATCTTGGCAGAATGAAAATCATGTCAAAAAGGTGACTTTTAATGCCAGAACGGAATGAGAAAAGTCAACAACTACGATCACCACTACGAAAAAAGATATCACGACAAGACCCAAGGTAGTAAAACAAATTATTGGTCTGGCTTGTGTGTATTCTACAAATATTTACTAAACTCCATCATGTGCAAGACGAGTGTGCTCGTAGCTCGAAGGTATTTAGTAAGTGATTTATGTCAGTAAAAGATGGTCCTTGATACAGACATATCTGCAAAACCTGGTCATAACACAATGTAAAATGAAGAAGATCGCAATTGATCTTGGACTGAGAGATGAAAAACAAGCGAGTTGAATTAGCGAAAAGACAAAAGTAGTCGACATAGATCATACCAGGTAAAACAAGCATAGTTTGATGGGGCACATTTCCTTAGGCGATGATAAGTGGGCAACCCATAGTCAGCTCCCTGGGACACCTAATGTAAAGGTTGGTGCCAACGGTCCACAATAGATCGGCCAAAACGCATGTCACCTATTGCTTGTGTTTGTTATTGGTAAAATTTTTAATGCTGTACAGAACGTTTTCAAAACAATCGTGTCGAAGCTTTTATAATTTTTTGCAAGTTTTCTCTGTGAATTATTTGGTACCGCTCTCCTCAGCTAATGAGATCAAACTTTGGATGTGAAAGGATTTCTTTTATATGCAAGGTTATGCATTTGATGTCAGCAGACCCGTATACGACGTAAGGGAAAGAATTTGTTTCACGTATTTGCTCTAGAAAACTGCCTCCGACCAGCAAACAATTATCATGGCTGACGGATTAATAAACAGGATTTAATAGATTTGTATATTAACTTGGTCAAGCGAAGTAAACAACAAGGCCAATAGTCAGACTCGACTTGACCGTCTTTCTTAGTTCAAGGCATTATCAGCTAAGAACTTAATAAATCGCTTAAGTTTTTATCTCACCCAATAAAGTATACGCTCGAATGGTGGCGTAATTTAAGATGCCCCCTCTTTGGATTTCGAGAGAACAGAAAATTTAAAAACTATTTTAAGTAATGGTCTGATCTATGAAACTTTAAGTTTGGCACCGATTACGATGAAAATCTTCATAGATAAGTCTATTACTTACAAAGCTTTTCACATAAGGAACTTTTGTCAAACGGAAAATAATGTCTAGCGGATGATTTGGACTCTTGTGCTTTTCCGTTGGAGGTAAAATATTATTCCCTTATCTCTTAAGCATGCCACAAATGAATTGGATTTCAAAATTCAGCACTTCAGTCAAAATTGTGAAGCAAAAATTATTATTACTTTTCCTTTATCCACATTCCATCGTTGCTGACCTGACATCGAGTAATGCAGTGACGTCACTAAAGACAAGTAAAACCAGAAGTACTCCGAGAGGGCAAACCTTCGCGAAGTCAGTGTTATAATTCAATTTACAGGGGTTTTCCGTGCGATGATTTCCTAGTTTGTAGCTCATGGGGCCCTATAGTTTGCTTGTGCAAAGAATTGATCACAACTTTTCCCCTTCAAAGTTGCAAACTGCTATTTTGGGTAGAATTTTGCTTGTTAATTCCGAAGTGATCTCTTTGCCTTCTTATCGATTATTGGATTATCCTTCAATAGCACCATGAGGGTTTCATTTCTAGATTCAGAGTGATCCGGATCACCACCAAAAATTAATCATCTTTAAGTTAGCCCATTTCTGACCTATCCTGAAAATCTCGTCAAAATCTGTTCATAACATATTGAGCTATTTTGCTAGCAAACAGACAAACGCCGCCAGACAATAACCTTGTTGGAAGTATAACAAGAATAAAGATTTGCCATTAATGGTTTCTCGAATTTCGAAACCTGGCCCACCGAACAATGTACGAAGCAAGTGCTAATTTTACAGCCTTCTTTTCGGACATAGACTGTCCACTCGAGAACTTTCCACCATTTACCAGTAGCTATGGTTATGCGACTGATTCCCCAAAACGAGGCAACAATAACAGCATTGCACAAAATCGCGGGAAATTGAAATCACTCTGATTCATAAATAAGAAGATAGTCTTGTGGTTGCCAGAGTTAAAACTCGTTGTAGCACTGTCACGATAAAGTAATCTCACGGATTATATTTACAGTGCCAAAATGTAACTGAGCAGACATCAAACTCATGGCTGAAAAGAACTCTGGACATCAGCTTCCCCCGGTTCACTTTTGGGGTTACGACCCTGTCTTCACTCAATATACGAGGTTGTTCTTAACCCAAGCGTTGTTGATAGCTGAGTCTTCAGAACTGCCAGGTGAGTTTATCTCACTTACGTAAATTTCCATACAATGGTTATAATAAGGCTGTTCCTTAGTTTTCTGGGTTTTTTTGTTTGACATTTAATGTTGTTACACAAAATCAGTAAATGGGTACATACGAAAATATGCAGTGCAGTATGTCAACTTTTTAGGAATTAACAACGGGAAGATTTACTATTCAACAGCTATATGCAGGGCAGGGTATAACATACTAAAGATCAGCATTGTTTTAAGATTCAATACTAATTATAACGACTGTTCCAATATTATTTCATAATGTCTTGTTTTACACCTATCATTTTGTCACTGGGGTGTAACTCAACTCTAAGTACAGCTTCCTTATTGACAATTTAACCTTTGAATCAAAGCTAGCTACCATCAATTGCTGCAACCATCAATTGCTGCAACGTATTTGGAAGATTGAAGGAGAGTTTTTTCATGTCATGAAACTGAAGTCTCTGTACACTTACGCATTTCCAGTCAAACGGTATGCAGGATGACTTTCACATGTATTTATTTTCTTGGTTTCCTTGAGAAAGCTGAGCCATCTCCATTTCGTTAACCTCTGGGCTACACAGTAAATGCTACAGTAGGGGGATTTCCCACTGGTAGCACCATCTAACTTCCATAATCTATTCAGTTAGTGCTGAGTGCTAAGCTGGGAAGCATTATGTACCATTTTTTACGTCTTTGATATGACACGGTTGTGGATTCGAAACCACAACCTTTGGCATGCAAAGCTAGCACTTTACCACTAAGCCACTTCTGCAGTCAAGGAAGAGCTAGGAAAGTAATGAAATCCCACCTAATTTCTTCCAGATACAGATGGAGGCTCCTTTGAGACTCCAAAGAGGTGTCTTGGTGGGTAAATTAGGGCTCTGTCCTCCAAACGTATCACCAGGCTACACCAGAGATCCTTGAGAAAAACAGTTGTGCTAGAGGCTGTGCAGGCATGGAAACTACATCAGTTCCAGCAATGCTACCCAGGCTGGAAAGTAACCAGTTTAGTGCATCTCTGTCAGTGTTATGCTTCCCTGGGAAATACTTGATAGTGAACTCAAAAGCAACCAATTTTGAAGTCCAACAATGTTCCACAGCTTGCAATTTCTTATATATTTACAAATAGGCCAGAATATTGTCTGTGAAGACAACAAACTTTGCTCCAGGCAGATAATCATGAAAATTGTCCTTGACTGCCCATTTAAGTTAAGTAATCCCAGCTTTTGCGAGGAATAATTTTCCATATTCATTTCTACTCCTTGTAGACCTCTGCTGGCATATGCTAGAACAAGTATTGCCACCTTGGCACTGAGATAGCACTTTACCAAGCACAGCACCAGAAACATTTGTTTCTAGGATAGATTGCAATGAGTAATCTAGAAAAGCCAGATCAGGATTGGTTATTAAGGTTGATTCAACTTTTTAAATGTAGTTTGTCTCTCTGAATCCCATGCAGCAAGGAACCTTATGTGGAGATCTTTGTAGTGCTATTCAAATTGTCAGCAACAACTCAGTGTAGAAGACTAACTATTTGTCAAAACCCAGGGACAATATATCTGTAATAGGATACAAATCAAGGAATGACCTAAGTTCCTTCATTGTCCTAGGTACTGACCAGTATAAAACAGCACCCATTTTGTCAGGATCAGGTACTATTTCCTTGTCGGTGACAATTGACCCCAAGTACTTGACGTCTGGTTGTAAGAAGTAACACTTGCATGCCTTGATGGCCAGATGCTGCTATTGCAGTTTTCTGAATACCATGTCTGGGTGCTGTAGGTGTTTCTCCACAGTTTGAGAAATTACCATATTGTCCAGATAAACCAACAGCGTGCCAAGATTTTCTTACTGGAACACTGTCAGCATCATTGGTTGAAAAATGACTGGTGCTCTGGCGAAGCTAAATACCAACCTGTTGAACTCACAGAGCCCTATGGGAGTGAGTCCTTGTTTCCATGTAGTGAAAAAGCATCTGACTGAGTCTTTGATTTCAGCTAACTCACACATAGGCACAACTCTCCACCCTTTTTTCACACCAACACAATTGGTGAAGCATCATCACTTTGGCTGTATTGGATTCAGCAGGTATAGAAGATTTTGACCTCTTCTGCCTGGTTTTGGGGAATTCTGTGATGTCTTTGTTGGGCAGGGATGTCATCTGTAGTAGGAATTCTGTGCTTGATGGTTGGTGTGCAATGTGTTGCTTCATCAAGGTTTGACATAAATCTCATCCACTCTTTCAACTAGTCCTCCCATAAGGGCTCATCATATGACAGCTTCTTGTCACATGATTAACAGAATATCATCTTTCCAATGAGAACCAATGCCATTGGAGAACAAGTTGAAGAGGATCGTAAATGAAAACTTAGGTATGCAGCACATTTCATTTAGTGAACCTTGGAACGTCCAAGGTATGTGACTGATATGTTGTTGGTCACTTTATTCCATAGAGGTCCAAGCAGTTTTGTCTCCTGCAGTTTCACTCCTAAGTGCTACTTAGCAAATGTCTGCTCCCCCTTACAAGGTTGTGATCTCTGGTCTTGCAAATCAATGGCATTGGGGTGCCATTGTGTAGACTGAATGCAGCATCCTTGAAAAGATGTACAAAGTCTGCTTGAAGTGCATAACATCATTACTAGTAAATCCACCAGTAATCTTGTTGTCAACATAGAGGTTACTCTTAACTTCACAAATGATCCCAGGATAGCTTCTGTACTTCAATGTAAGGTGTTGTATGAATAGGGCTCTTGTAAATCATAAAGTTCTAATTGTCTAATCCTTGATGTGGTTGACCCAGTAGAAGCAAAGCAAATCAAAATCCTCATCACTAATCCACACTTGAAGAAGTGCTTATTTTTATTCTCCTGATATTGGTATTGGCTTGAATCCATTCCTGATAAATATATTCCAGAGTAAGTTTTTGAAGGGATGGCCTAGTCTTCAAGTGCTCATTCAAGTATTGGCTTTGATGGTTTTACATGGCTGAAGCATAAAAAAGTGATGCAGAGTTTGCTTGACTCAACATTCTGTCAAATCATTGTTCTATAGGAAAGATAAAATACTCTTACACTCAATTTACCTTTACCTGGAACTTCTTTCATAAGTTCCTCTTAAAGGTAGTCTGGGTTAACTTTATGGTGTTGCTGGAACTCGTCTGGCTGACTGCTCAGTTTCTTAGTTTGTTAAGTCTAAGCAGGGATTACTATCATTTTGGATAGTGAAATGGAATGTTTCAGATATGTCCTGTCTAATGCCACCCATCTGGGCTCCCAGTCAGCTGCTCTTTAAATTTGTGGTGCAAACTTTACTGGTCAGATAATACCAGGAACCATAGTATTCCATCCAAAATGTGTACACTCTACCACCAGATTTCCTGATTTTACAACTTTCTCTACATGCTTTCTTGATACAAGAGTATTCACTTGTACCTAGATCTAAGTGTATGGGAAGCTTCATTGTTTTTGTCATTATCATCCATTTTCACTCGGTTATGGTACTCATTCTTGCTGATTATTGTTTCATATCCTGGATTTGGAACAGAAAGGAGTACTGCCTTATCAGCCTTGTTGATGCCGACACTTATTTTGAAATCTTCATCCAGATTGCTAGTATTAAGACGGCAAATCTTTATCCTTCCTCATGTTGTATCTGTGCAGTATCATCTCTACCTTGCATTCTTTAACTCTTGTAAGTTCTGTCCAAACTTGGTAAATGAGAGGTTCTTGGGCATAAGAATTTGTAGCAGAACTGTCCAACAGGGCTCAGCACTTTGTTTAGTTTAACAAAAATGGGGTATATGTCACAAGACAGACCTCTGGAGTCATTTTGTTGGTGTCTCCTTAGCTTCATTCCTAGCAGGTTTGACTGCGTGGTTACATATGGAGCTGTGCTGTAGTTGAAATACCATTGTTTGTTTCAGCAATCACAAGATCAGTGTCGAGTACCAAGGCAATTGAAGCATAGTCCTCTCCTAGTGATGGTATTGCACTGTTCCTCAACTGACGTGATCTTGGGGTAGTGTCCAGGCTGTGCATTGAATTGACAGTAAACACACTTCCTGCCCCTTTTTGGTGTTGTTGAGTAATTTGAAAAGTTTTCTTTGACCTCTTGTACGTGTCACTGCTATTTTATCTTTTGTTCTCAGGCTGTGGATTTCTCTCTGTCCATTTTCTCAATGCTTCAACTAGCTGTTGAAAGTCCAAGAAAGTCTAGTTCGTATCATTTCTTACAAGATCTCCTTATATACCTGAAAGTTGATAAGGCGGTTGAGAAGATTTCTCTGTTTGTGACTTTTCCAGCAGCTGATACAATGTTTGAAAGATATGTCACTTGCCGTCAGGTTTTTAAAAACATTCTTACTATTTTCAATAGATAGGTTTGCATGTCATACATGTGCTTTTTAAAAGCATGCCCCTGAAAATAATGTCGAACTGTTTTGTCAGTAATTAATGTCTAACTTTTATAATTTACAATCCTCAAATCATTATTTTTTTCATACTCGTTTCTGAGCGTAGCTGATTTCCATGCCAGGGAGAGAGAATTCACTAGGAAGTTACCTCTATGTGAGAGTGGGCTCCCGTTATCTTCTCTCGCCAATGGTATTTTAGTTGTAGAGAGTCGGATTCGAACTCGCAACCCCTGGCCTGCAAGATCGTCCACCATACTATTGCAGCTCGTCATAATTTTATATTCAGTACAAAACCACATAATTTCACTATTCAGCAGTCTTCACTGCTTGTTTTTCAAAATAAGTTTTTAAACAAACTTTTAATAGCAAAACGTCCTAACAGGAAAATGTGCAGTCTCCATAGAAATTGGAGTTAGGGTCTATATTGGACTATGCAAAGTGTCCAATTTGCCGTGCATATGAAAATCGTTTGCACAATACCCCGACTTTGTTTCACAGACAATATGGTACGTTTCTGCAAGATCAGCTATATCATGTTTTTATATTATTAACATAATCATTGCAAATCCTGTTGATTTCAGGTACTTATATCCTCTATGGCCATCCATTGGTGAAGGTTAACATCATGGGATACGTTGTCAGTTTTGTTGAAAAGGAGAAATATTTCAAATTTGAAGGTAATACTGAGTTAGTTATATATGTTTACATGCCTTACCTCTTAAAAGTGATCTGTTTGAACACAATCTTAAGCAAGAAAATGAAAGTATCGAACCATTTAATTATACCCAAAGTCAACTTTTTACAAACTAATCACTCTTCTTACAGCAATAAACCAACTAGAAGAAATAACTGTTATGATGTACCTTTATGCGGTCTTTGGTTACTGGTGGCCCGTGCACAAGTTCCTGCTAAGATCTAACAGATTTTGGTGGGCTAACGAAATATTTCAACTGTATAAAGGCATAAAGTATCTAGATCCGTCTTTACTTTCTTTTACAAATTATCAGACTACGCAATCCCCGTTAATTTACAGACAAAGCTTCTTCCCTTCTATTCGGCAAGTAAATAACATAAAAATTGTGGCTTTTTCACTGATTGATTTATTCATAAATTCGTCCGCTTATTTATTCATGTCCCGTTTAGGTTGCTAGTCTATTCAATAAGTCATTATCTACCTTACTGGAACCAACTCTTGGTCATAAGTGACAGTTTTCACAGGGACGAGAATTACAGACTGCGGCATCAGGAATACTTTGCGCTATTTTTAAACGCTTAACAGGCAAGCACTTCCTGTATGCTGACGACCCCTAAAAACTACAGTGCTTTATAATTCCAAATATACAAAGGGAAGGTTTTTAAGGTCTCTAACCGCTCCTTACTTTACTCTCCCCGGTCAAATTGAGGATGATCCAAAAAGTAATTACCCTTTATACTGGAAAGGAGGCTTTCAGTTAAACATATTTCGGAGTTTCCATTCGACCCAACATTGCTGCTACAGGAACTTTGCCTCTTACTTGAATTTGCGCACCCAGTCTAGTACGATTGACAATACCACCGCCCCCATTCTCGATAAAGTGTCCAGTTTAAAAGCCCATATTTTAATGTGATTAATTAAATTTGGCCTGTGTCATTAATGCAAGTCAAAAACAAATTTGACGAGGCCTTGAAATGCTTAGGGATCAAACTGAATGCGTCAGTGAATGCAGCATATATTTCTCTATCTTGTTTGAGAAACCCCGTACAATGATGAACGCCCAGAAAATATTGTTGTTCACTTGTGAACCCTGCTCCTCTCATTTTGATAAGTGCCCTCTTTTTGTGCGATCAAGTGGCCTTATCTGCCCAGACCTTTAGACACTACAGAAAAGTCCTCATCTTAATCTGTTATGGGTACAATAGATGCCCAAGCAACTTTAATTTTGACTTAGCCCAACCAGTTGAATTGAGTCAGTTTCATTTACATTAATGTTGGAAACTGTTTACTCGCAGTTGATGACGGCACTGGTGTCTTACCAGTTCATTGGTGGAAGACAACGGACGACATTTACAGTTCTGATACTACAATCGAGTTAGGAGATCTTATTAATGTCCATGGCCGACTAACCACATTTAAAGTGCAGAGAGAAGTTAAAGCAGACAGCATTTGTATCCTTTTCGAGAAAAAGTTAAAACACCTTGTATGATTTTCTGTGATATACAACTGACTGCTGGCATAGATTTCCACACATGTATTTACGAGAACATCAAAGCAGATATTTAGGCAAAGCATGCAGCGTTACTCAATATGCACGCGAGTACGCAAACAAACATGTTGGTATCCACTTGCTTTACACATCTGTAAATGGTTTGCTTGTGTGATCGAAGATAGGTATCTGCGTTTGGGATCTTTTTATTGAAGTAATAGGCAACTTATTAAAAAGGGACATGACCTTAGCGTCAATATCTATTTTAGCACAAGTTTGTGAAAGATTGTCAAGCTCTTGGATCAACAATTCATTTACTTTCCACGGAATCAATGCTTGAAATTGCTATTGTAAAAAAAGACATGTAGCCAGATTTAAAGGCTCAAAGGATTAGTAGGGAAATTCAATAGGAACAAACATGTAGAGCTGGAACGCCTTTCAACATGACAAGAAAATTAATTCTATCCATTTCTATTTGAAAAAATTGACAGCGTCATAACAATATTTTCCTTCTGTGATAACTTTGGTGTAGGAAAAATATCGTCAGCGATGCTTCTACGTCATAAGAACTACTGCCAACAATACACCCGTGACGAAAATTTTCAGAGCATTATTGCCCTGTTGAATGTTTCCCAAGGATCGTACGTTCCAAAGCGCCACTGTATTCCACCATAATTCGGCTTCAGAACTTACTTTGGTCTTATGATGATGTTATTTTTCGCCATATGAATGCTTTTAAATTTATTACCTTTAACCGTGGTTGGTAGCTAAAGAGCAAGATCAAAATGCTGAAATTTTACATTGGCTCGACGTCATGCGACTTTCAGAAGGTTACAAGAAACCATTCGTACCACCAAAGAACGTGAAAGGAACTGAGGTGGAATTAAGCTCAGTAGACAAAACGTAATAATTTTCCTGAGGGAGTTATAAGGATTTTAAAGGTCATTGAACTAGTCATTTGCGGCCCTAACATTTCTTTACAACGATTTCGAACTTACACTTCTAAAGTGGACTGGAGTTTCAAAGGCGGTCATCTTTTGATCTTATACAGGTTCCCTGGCATGATACTACCACCCGCCTGCATTGGATACCATAGACTTGCCTTGGGTCATCCTCCATTCTCTAGGGGAAAGTAAGTCATGTAAAATTAGTAGTGGAGGACTGTAGTATACAAAAACGTAGGAAGTTTATCAGTATTGTAGTTATCCACAAGAGAAGTTGCGTTGTTAAAGTGTGTACATAAGACAAATGCACGGTGTAGCAGTTTAGCCCAAAGTCCCAAGAAAATGTGTGCTAATTTTTGTTTAATTTGACGTGACATTTTGCTGAACGCAAGTCCACTTTCTGGTACCTAAGTTAATCGAGAAACGAAACTCAGAAACCTGCAGACCATGTGCGTATTTGACAGAACACTTAACACTGTCAGTACTGATTCTAGTTTCCCTTAAATGTCTGTTAATTATCACTAACCTTCTGGGCACAGTGTCGAGGGGATTGTGGACTCAAATTCGCCCTTCATTCGCCAACTATTATTGTGCAGTGTTAACGACAACGCAGATAAAGACGAATACCAACAGAAGAGTACAAATGTAACTGTAAAAAACCGACGATAAATTTGAAGATCATACAGAGAATCAGTTGATACAACTAACGAATCAACACATTGATACTATTTAACAACATCTGTACATCGTTTCTGTACACGAGAATTAGTATTTACAAGTAAAACCAACCACACAAAAAGAAAGTACATACAATAATCACACAATTTCAATCCCTTAATTTATGCGGCACATATTACAGTCGATGTATCGTACAAAAATAGACTCTATGTAGTAATAATCTATAATCAAAAGATGCTGTTATAAGGCAGCTTAAAATAAGTCTATTATATGTGACATGTTCGCTTTGAAACAAAATGGTGTACATTACAAACAAGAAATGAAAAAAATATAGAATAAAGAGTTATTGAAATATGGTAACTGGTATATGGTATCTGGTAGCAAAGCATGACAGGAATGTACTGCTAGACAAAGCCAAGTTTATAAGATAAATATATTATCGAAAATGGATGAATCTCTACGCGCATGCTTACTAAGGTGTTCTTTTACTCCCGTTGCAACTACTATCACACGCATGACGTCTGCAGTTTCACCTTCACAGTAGAAGAACTGGTTGATTCATACTGCAAGTGTTTTTGTTCCTGCTTTGTACGCGCTTGTTTTCAGTGGTTTGCTCTAATTCTTGCTTGTTTACTTGATTTGCTCTCACTTGCGCCCAAATGCTTGCCACTAATCAATGTAGGAGACCACATCTCACAATATTCAAAAGAGCTCAGTGGGTTTTTTTACACTATGACCACACTTCATGCTTTACACAAATTTTTACACGAGAATTCAAATTAGTTGTCTTTAGTATATCTGCACTTTCTGACGCCATCGTAAATTTGCCTTCAAGTCATTTTGGAAAATTGAAGTGTTGTGTAATTGAAAGGTAATTGGGTAACGCTCGATCGTAAATAACAAACTGTTTATCGATAGTGCACAACCATTTACACTGTAGAATACGATAAGCCATAGCAACAGAGATCAAACAAGCCGCACATAGCAGCAAAATATTAATTATGTAGGAAAGCTAACTGTGAAGTTTGCTTACATGAACATCAATAATAGCTTATATGCACAGAGTGATTGCTAACTCCTTGTTACTTTCCAGTCTTGTTAGAGACTACTTCAAAGAATTCCTGATTGGATAAGGTTAAAGGCAACGCCACTTCGTAGGCGAATTTGTACAAAACACAACGTATTAAACAAGAACTTACAACTACCTTCGCACACTATGTGCAAACCAGAAACTACTCGATGCATAAAAATCAAACATGTACACCCATTTTTTACATCCTAAATCTTAAAATACAAGGTTATCGTGTGCGACACGACTTAAGACAACATCTCATCCGTGGAACCCAAACGTCAAACATAATAGACGATCAACTAAGGCAACAGTAAACAAAAATAAGATACTTGTATCGGATGCCACGCCGAAAAATCGGCAGACGAGCTCTATCACATGCACAGCATGGAGTACCAAACCAGTTTATTAACAAGTTGACGGGCTACTTTGTGTCGAATGAGCGGATGCTGGTCTAAGACCTGAAAATTCTTATACAGAATTACTGTTTAGAAAGGGAAAAAGCTACCTAATATTTTAGATTTTGGCTACAATTGCTGAGGCCATAAAGCAACTTGGCTGCATACGCAGAGCATACAATAAGGCCAAGATAATGGTTACCTTAATATTTATCAGTGCTCTCCATATTTTTTATTGGAGGTAAAATAGATCCATAAGGTATTCTTGGTCTTCTATCGTCTCCCTTTAATTTATTTTTAGTGTGTTGTTGCACAGAAGTATTGAAAGTTGAAGGAAAGGCATCTTTGTTAGTTGCGACCGGTATCTTGGGTAGCGAAGTGTAATTTGTAAGCCTTGGCAACTGCGGTTTTTGGCTCCTGTCTATTTTCCCTCCTTTATCTTTAACACTCCCTGCAGCCACGCCAAATTTGCTAAAGGATGATAACCCATAGGTCTTGGCTGTCACTTGAGAATTCCTTGCATTCATCTTCGGCAAGAAAGAATCCTAAAATGTAAGCCAGGAGGTCAGTTTACTTTGCCACGTCTTTTCCTATTGTTCATATTTGACTCAAAAGATAGTAAGTTAACAAAACAATAAAAATGAAAAAAAGGAGGCGTCAATAGCCTTAAGTACGCAAACGTCACAACTACATTGAGCACTACAACCACAGGTATCTCTTATTTCAGATAAGAAGTGGCAAAGGATGTGAAAGGATAGGTTCGTTAGTATAAAAGTCAAAGTCACCTAAATATTCTTATACACAAAAGCAATAACTGTTTACATGACATTGCGAAAAAATTCCCAGCAAAAGATCAAGAAATAAACTGGAACAAAAATGAAGAAAGAAAATGGACAATGCGATTGTTAAAAAAGATTGACAGAACAACACGGAAAACGTTGACTATGTATGGTGCTCTCCATCCCAAAAGTGATGTTGAT
>JANTCA010069174.1:0-15713 GCA_024741275.1 Chironex yamaguchii
TTGCTTTGCTTGATTGCAAGGTTGCTAAAACAATATGAAACATTTTCACTCAATTCTATCGATATTATTAATTTTCAATTAATCATAATACTGGAAGTCTTGGCATACTTCCCTGTTTAAGACAGTGGGTGTATTGAGGGAGAAAAGCCTTGCATAAACAAAATGTTACAAATCGATGTTTATTTTACGGAAGTGAAATAGACGAATAGAGAAATCAATGCAAGATTATTACTAGAAAGCGTTTAGTAGTGCTAAATGACATAAGATGAAAAATGAATACAAAAACCGTTTTATTGGACACAAGACAGAGGACGACAGCAGCATGTAATAATTGCAAATGTACAATTTGTTTCCTATGCTCAAGAAGTCTTATCTACAGATTTTTTGAGTTATTTTTTATGCATTTTGTAAATATGCTGGCGATAGAGTAAAGAACAAAAGCAGACAACATATGAGAATCAAATGATTTGGATCTTTTCCGTTGTAATGAATAAATTTACTTAGACCTTGAATACAAATTTTTTCACTAAGTTCCCCGAAGCAGGCAGCTGTAGCACAAGTCAATGAGTACATTATTGGACTACATTTCCATGCACTGTAAACTAGACCTTCGGGAGGATGATGAGTTTTAGAATGTATCGCCTCAACTTTCGTTATGATGTCTGGTTTTTAATGAGATTTGCTGTGAATACAGACAAGAAGTGCTTCTTAGAAATGCTTCAGGATGGATACCTGGCATGTTTGGTTCGTATCACAATAACAATATGGTTGACAAACTAAACCAAAGAGGCATAATTACTACTTTGCGCCACATAACACGATGCGTTGTGAAAAGCATAGATACAAAACGTAACGTCTAAGCACCGTAGAAGTACAATTGTGTACTTATAGGAAATCGTTTGACATCATTTTATGTTTCATATAAAAATTATAAAAAATGGACATGACATTACTGTCTCTGCAACTGGTCTATAACAAAAGCTTTACTTTGGGCAATCTTGTTATAATGTAAGGATCGTAACAAGAAAATTGTTACGTTACCGACCAGTACAAGACCAGTCACCAGCACAAGATTGTGGCAAGTCTCACTGAAGCTTTTTCCTGCAAAAACATCAGTCTGTTGTCATTTGACATTTTGTTCGACACCTAACTTATGTGTTTGTCATATCTTTTACATAGAGTCTTATTTTTGTGTTCAACACAGCTCGAGTGATTCATCTATAAGAACTTGCAATTAGAAGTTGGAAGCTGAGGCTGTAGTTTGTTAGATGGAATCCACGCTAAGACAAAATTGGAAACACAATGTTAATCTTGCCTTAAAAATTCATACCGTGTAGTAACACAGTAACACTGCTTAGAATAGTAATTTTCTATGCAGTGGACCCAACACTGAATGCAAAAACATAGAAACGTGCAAACATAGCTATTCTATACAAGGAAATAACATGATAAAATGACATAATGCGAAGTTGTGGTACAAATTTGAAGCGTTTCATCAAGTGGCGGCCTCTTTTGCTAAGGCCAACTACCATCCCGAAAGCTTTCAAATACTTGCAACAAAATAATGAACCGCGGCAAAAGTGTGTAAATTTGATTTGAATTTATCAGTCAAAATGGAATAAAAATTGACAAGATAGACAAAAATATTGAATTTTGAAGATTTATGAAACTATAAATATGTTCAACGTAACTAAAGTTTATAGGCTTAAACAAATGGAGGGTTCGTTTGGCTTCCCAGGTATATGTGATGTTGATGATATGTTTTGGAAAAGTATATTATAGCAAAGCACGTGGTAACTCTTGAGTAGATTAAACTTATTGGAGACTTATATACAGTAGTCAATTCTAAGATAAGTGTCAAACAGAAGAATCTGTAGGCTAATACTGTAATTTGATTAATATTGTAATGAAATTAAAATGTTATCTCATGCTGTATAAAAGGTTTTATGAGGATATTAACTAACGTACTTTATAAGCATTGGAAACAGTACCCACATGGAAAAGAAGACGCTCTTATATTTTGTAGCTATAAATCTATATTGCATCTAAAAATTGTGCGACGGAGTTGTATTTTGCATGGATCTGAGCAAAATCCTATTTGATCATAACGGTGAAAATTGAGAGAAAGTTATTTACTATTTCCACTGTTGACATCATTCTATTAACAATGCCTCAGTGCATTGAAGACAATAGTACAGTAAAATAAGGTTTGCTTAAGGTAGGTATCGAGCACTAATCAAGGTTATTTCGCCTTGTAACATGTAAAACATGACTTTGATTACCGAAATACACAGTACAGTAGTTTTAGGATTTAATATAAAAGCACAGTGTTGACTACTAAAACTTTCGTCCGTTATCGTACATCAAAACGAACAATCCGTTCAATAGTAATCAAATTTTGTGAAATTTGAAGCTAAAAGTGGTATTTCAGGAGCAAAAGTTTCCTACAGTTATAGTAAATTTTGACTATGTTGTAACTGTGACGGTGAATCACTCGTGTTGACTACCAAAATAAAGAAATCTAATAAAAATGAAAAAGAAACGCAGTTAACCTGAACTACATAAGAGGCATCGGAGTGGGTATTTGATTGCATTAAAACAAAGTTACAACATTTAAAGATATTGGCAGGTGCAAACCATGCAGAGCTAAACATAAATAATTCATCAAGCTTAGTAGTTAAAAAGTTGAAAAGGCTATCGTTATCTTCTAAGTAAAGGATGATGAATTGTCTCCCACAGCATGAAGGAAGAAACTTATAATAACCTTGCTGACAGAGAAGCATTGGAAAATACATAGATCAATTATTATTAATCAATCGACGGATTGATTGGTTAGATAAATAAAAGCTTTAAATCATAAAATTTATAACTAACATTAAATAGTTCATTAAATGACTGAGAAAACAAGTAATTGAATGAATGGATGGATGAAATATTGTTTGATTAATTGGCTCATCAACTGATCGATTGACTGACTGTCAGCCTGAAAGATTGGTATAATATTCTACTAGATGGTTTATAGTAAAACTCAAATCTGTGCGAGAGAAAATGTCTTGTAATGGGCATGTTTGTAGCTATCTGATTCCAGAATGCGTGGACAGTAGTCGGTAGCGTAAAATACTAGGAGCAATCAAAACATAACGGAGATAAATCAATACCATCAGCCTCGATTTCATTTCTGAATCAAAAGGCAGGAATTTCCATTTTTCTCCCTCAGGCCGTTAGTTTAGAATTGTCTGATACGAATTCGCTCTGTGTTCTGCATGCCTACTCCTTGGAGACAATCTGTACTCTGAGATAAGTCCCACCACACGAGATCGTCAAAAACTTTATAATTAGCATTTAGTACATTACTAACATTTCCATAAATATTCTTTTCTTCCTAATTAGATATAGTTGTTTAAAAGTGTTATATAAACTCAGTTCTCAAAAAAGCACTCCATTAAAAGAAAATGTCTCCATTGCTAAGAGGCATAACTAGGAATTTTACTATGCTTTCTTTTTTAAAGCTTAACAAACTGGAGAAACGAGAGCATAATTCCTTTATAGGGAGAGTTCTTTATAATGAAACTTGATCATTTATCAAGATATTGATGTAGCAGTGGACAGTCCAAGTATGATTCACTCTACTTCTCATTTCCTTGTTCTGCTTGCCTCTTCTTTTACAAAATTGTTTACTGGAGCAGCCAATAAGTCAGAAATTAGTCTTAACAATACGTCAAGGAAATTTTATAACTTACATCATCATTTTGTAAATATCTTTATCATTAAGACACTTTCTTCTATCAGTTCTTTAAAGAAACTGACTGTGTTCCGACCTCTTTACTAATACCATTCTTGCATATTAAGAATAACAATGAAGTTTACGTTTACTTGTAGATGGACAAATTTTCTTTCTAAATAAATTTTTCTCCTTCTTCGAAATAATTGCCCCTACCGATTAAGTTTTTTTGCCGAATAAAATGCAGCGTAAAACCATTAAAATTCTTATAAACATCTTGAGCATTTTTAGTAGAAATATTTCATAAATGGTAGAAAAAGAAAAGTCCATGTTGAGTCGAAGACCAGAAAAATTGCACATCATACATGTCTACCTGTGTAACGACAGTTGAAATATGTTCCATATGCATCGTCAGCATTACTAATCACTCGAATTGTTTACAGACAAACTTTCAAGATCTTAAGGCAACTAATTTAAAAGAGCAAGGAAATTTGAAAATAACTAGACCTTTAGCCTGTCGTTAGCTTCAATCAATGATGCTATATTTAAACAAAACGTAACAGCGGGTGGACAGGAGATAATTTGGAACTAAGGAGAGATATCAAAAACCTCTGTAATTGGTTTGAGATCTCCTACCTCGCGGACCTTGTATAAATTTTCCAACTATTCAGTAGCTTCATGTGAAATTGTAGTTAGGTTTGTGGACTGGAGTGGCCAATTATATCCTGTTGTTGAAAAGAAAGAAATGGTCTCATTTAGAATAATAAATGTAGGGTAAACTTCGACCTCAACCTCTTGTTCTTGCTCATAATCACCAAATGCGTTAGTCACTTGACATAAGCATTCTCAACTTTACTAGAACAACAACAATGACATTTTGGATTTCATCATTGCAGTTTCTTAATGCGCTTTCCCAAGTCGAATTTCTTTTAGAAGAGAGCAAATTTATGATAGTTTGAATAACTTCAATTTAAGTTAAAGCAGAAAAATTTTTTATGTTGCTTTGTCTCGTTAGTGAAACTATTTTGATGAACGCAATTTCCTTTCTCACTTAAAACATTTTGCTGTTAATATTACATTAACAGACGACTTAGTGCCATTGAAAATATGTAGAAAAGTAATGTCTTGTTCATGTGAGTTTGAGCTTTAATAATATTTTGTCAAGAAATGTAACAAGGTGGCAGTATGGATATTCAGCATGTTCAACTTACTGGTATGCAGCTATCTGGGGCCTTCCTGTCACTCTGGATAAAGAGGTTTGAAGGATGGTAGTGCCAGGAGCCAATGGAGCTTCAGGGATGGCACATTTTCAGTGTTATTCTGCTGTGTTCTGCTGCTTTTCAAATAGTCCTTTATACAGCTACAAAGGTCCATTAAGCTGGCATGCGATGAAAATTTATGCATCACTCTCTGACTTATGCTGCTTTTGTAAAGAAAAACTAACATGGAGTGACTGCAACCGAGTACTCGGATGCCAAAATAAACGAGAATGTTGTGCTAGCGCACAGACGGATAAGGCTTTGAGAAAGGTATGAGCAAGAACAGAGGCATTGCAGATGTCTTTAAAATTATATTTAAAAGCCTCGTCCATAGAAAAATTCACAGCATCATGAAAATGCAGGTCACTACATCAATCAATTAAAATAACATTAATTTACTGCCGATGTTTATTATAGTTTCATTAGTCATGTCTTAAAAGAGTTTAATGAAGTAATAAGTGATGTACTGCTGTCCATGTCTGGTATTGTATGAACGATCTTTCTTCAACAATCTTTTTGTGGCACAAAACTTGAAAATCACCTTGAAAATTTGCGACCTTGCGCAAAAAACATATTTAAAAGCTTTTTTTGTCTGACACTCTTCAGAGTATGAAACGTCAGAAAGAAAAGTATATATACATGGCAACCTATTTATACAAAACATGTAACAAAACCAGCCAATCATAAACAAGAAAGGAAACAAAGAAAGAGAAAATGAAGAAACAAACATTATTGGAAGAGTCCAAGTGAAAAAACGAACTCTTTCTGCCTATAGAGTACTGGTTTTCTTGTTTTAATGTAGACAGACTCCAATACACTTAGATGAAAGGACGATCTAGCTGTGCCAATTATCCGAAAATTCTCGTCCTTATAAATTTTGGCGCATTCTGAATTTTCTAGTAAATGTTGGCCTATGGCAGAATCGCCATATTTTGACGTGTTCTCTGGGAGGAATTGATGCTTGGTGTACAGTGGCTTCAACATTTTGTTTGATCTTGTCACTCAATGTGTGAGAAGTGCGACCTACATACCGAGCCTCGCATCGGCACAAAAATTCATATACTTCTAAGCTTTTTTGTGTGGTAGGTACAAAATCCTTGTGAATGGATGGCAACATCTTCCTAGTATCTTCATTTTCTTCTTTCTTTGTTTTCATTTCTGTTTATGATTGGCTAGTTTCTATGCATGTTTCGTACAAATAGGTTTCCATATACATATACTTTCTCTTACGACGATTCATACTCTGTAGAGTGTCGGACGAAAAAATTTTTTAAGTATTTTTAGCACAATGCCGCAAATTTTAAATTTAAGTCTGGTACATATCTTTAATAAAAGCACGACAAATGAAAAGTCATGTAATTCCTTGTTCATTACGGAAAACTACCCGCAGATGTCCCACAGATGAAATTTAGCATATATAGACATGGAATAAGTGGTAACCATCCAGCAAACTGGATAATACAAATTTTTAAAAGGGATTTCATTTCTATGTTAAGAGTTAAGTTAAACTTTTGGTTACATTTTGAAAAATTTCTAGTTATCACGTGAACGGAGACATAACATGGTGGGTTAAGAAAATAATTGAATTCCATATATTTTATAAACTGATTACTTCATCTGAAATCAGTCGTTATACTGAGTAAAAAAGTATCTAACTTTGATATGATTTGACTCACAACTTCCTTGTAAAAGCAGTCGAAATTCGTCTGACGTCATCGAAATGACTGCCACGGCTTTCTGCAACATGCCTGTTCTATTCTTTTATCCATAGGAGTAAATTGATTTTTCGCATGAAAGTGGCTGCTTAGGGCATTTACATGTGTGAAAAACATGAAAGGGAAAATAAACTCAAATTTGGCCGCAATTTAATCTGAACAGGAAGTCATTTGTCGCCAGTCCCTCGAGGATAGTTCGCTCCTACTTTATAGCCAAAAAAGATTCGGTTCCCGTTCATGAGCGGAATCAAATTGTAACTCACCTGATACTTTCAACAATTTTCTGAACAATTTTACCATAACACAGTCCTTTTGGAAAACACAATAAACTAGTATTGGTAGGAAGCAAAACAATAATTGAATCAAGAAAACAAAGCAACAGAGTTATCACACCAGACATGGGTAGTTAGAGGAAGTTTGATCTTGGCTGAATTCTGATTATTGTAAAATTATGGCTCAAAGTAAGGCTTTACCAAGTTCATTTGCAAATGAAGTCAAATTTTCATGCTTCATATGTTGTAAGGCAATCACGAAGGGCCACAAAGCAAATACTATAGGAGAGAAGTCATTTGAAAGTTTTTAATGCAGTCGCAAAAGAATGGTCTGAGATAACTATCTCTATTCATGACAGAAAATATCGCTTTAAAGAAGTTTACCAGAGGATAATAATTTCATCAACTGGTACTAGATGTTCATACATGCATGCAGCCTGTAAAATTGTTTTCTGTAGTAATAAGGAGCGTTATTTGAAGAAGTATGGACAAAGGGAGGAGGTGACTTTGCAATACTTTCCAAGACTTGAAAACTCGGAAGAATGGTTTATGTATCACTGGGGATTCATTTTCGTCTACACAGGAGATCTTATATCAGAGCTGTTTAACAAGGAAACTAAGTGCACAGTTGGTCCTTTGTGTCATGGCTTCAGCACGAAACCACAAGCAACAAACACGTGGGTTCAAACTGTCCACATCCACAGCATGCTGAGGATTACACTGAGAAAGCCGCTTCATGTCAAAACATAGTCCGTACACAAAGAGCCAAGAAATAGCGGAAAGAATTGCATGTTGACTTTATCTCTAGACTGACAGAGACCACCATCGATTATGGTGTGGACCCTTTTTACAAATATCATCCAAAGCACTTATCTACAGGCATTCAGATTGACAGGCATGTGGTAAACGGCATGTTGGGTGCATTAACCATTGGTGGAAAGGATTTCTCCTCGTTTGTTCAAGAGAGCCCGGTAGCTGAGCTGGTCAGTTTCTTTGATCCTATTGAAAGAATCAAGATCAATACGGCATTTTTAAGAAGAAAAAGCATGTCAAAGCAGTAGAGATCTTAAAAGAGGACTGCCAAGCCATTGGACTAATTATTGATAAAGATGTTAGCCTACCAGAAGCATTCCGATATCCTTTAACAACAGAACCTTTATCCATTGCCACTCCCGAAGGGACTTTAAGACAGTCAGATAAAACTTCCTTCACAAACTTTCGCATTATACAGGCAAAAAGCTCCACGAGTGATCCTCCAATCATTGCAGCATGGTATGCCGACGGAATGTCAGCATTCAGGTCGCATACGTCTACAGATACTTATAGAGAATGGTTTGACAACCTTCTACGATGTTTACAGTAAACACAACAAGCAAAGCCATGCTAGGTTGGTATAACCAACGATACATATAGACAAAAATGTGTGAAAAAAAGACAAAATCGTGGTGAGTGTGAAATGAAAGCAAAACTTGAGGGTTTCAATCAGCATATGCCTAAAGCGATCAAGTGGAACGAGTTTCTTCAGAATAATGGAAACCAGACAAAGCTTATCAGCTTGATTACAAAATATATAAAAAGTCAACATCAAATGGCCCAGGTAAAACAATACTTTATAATGACAGAAGGCAGCAACACCAATGAGGTTAGAAATAGAAGATAATTAATACTAATTCTATGTAACTACGAAGAGGTTGACAGTTGCATGGTCCTTCATGCATCCTTGGAAGCAAGAGATGTTTTTATAGTGTCCAAAGATACAAATGTTTTGGTTTTGCTTGCTTGGGCACACTCAAAGCTTGATTCAAAAACGAAGTGGTTTTTGAAATATGACCATGAAATAGTAAGTATCTGTCAGTGCTTCAGCAAAGATTTGTGTCAAACGCTACCAGTGGTACATGCATTATCCGGGTTGACGCAACTTCTTATTTCTATGAGCATGGAAGATGAAAATATTGAAAAAATTACAAAAAAAGATCGGTCGAAATGCCAAATGCTGTTCAGCCTAGGCAAACATCCTCATCTTGAAGCAGAAGAAATAGATATTGTTAAGGACTTCATCAGACCCGAAATCTATAATGGCAAACCTGGTGAGACCTACGTCCAAACAAGAATCCGACTATATCAAGTGCTGAAGTCGAAATCTTCATTATCTATTTCTCCTGATCTAGATTCTGTTAAGCAGGCCATCATCTGTGTTCACTATCAAGCGTTTCATTGGTTTAGATGCTGCTAGACAAAAATCGAGCAGCTGAACTTCGTAAGCAATTGAATGCAATGGCTTGATGATACACCAACAGTAACTCCTGCTTGGTTGAAAGGATGTCTATTGCCTCTAGGAATCCTACACGTACTAGGAATCCAAAGAAAGCTAGAAGAAGAGGTCTGTGGAAGCAAGACGAGACGAATTCCGATGAAGCTTATGGGTGATTCAAGCACAAGTGAGCCAGAGATCTGCAAGGTCATTCGAAAAGAATTACTAAAAGCACAAAAAGAACCTGACGACATTGGCGAGTAGAAAGGTGCTGTGGCAGAAAAATGTAATGATGATTGTCTTTTCTATCCATCCGAAAGTGATTGGGAAGTTTTAGACTTTTCTCCCATTGATGACTATGGGGACGAATGGATGCCACTTTAAGTCAAAAGCCTCGAAGGACTGACCACCTGGTCGATTGATTTAATTTGCTGTTTTGTTTTCTTTTTAAATTATTGTTTTGCTTTCTACGAGTTTATTGTGTTTTTGCAAAAAGACAGTGTTCTGGTAAAGTTGTTCACAAAATTGTTGAAAGTATAAAGTGAAATACAATTCCGCTCTTCAAGAAAAATCAGCCGAATCTATTTTGGCTTTAAAGTAAGAGCAAACTATCCTTGATTGACTGGACCTGAATGATAATCAGTTTAAATTGCGGCCAAATATGAGTTTATTTTCCCTTTGTTGTTTTTCACACATGTAAATACCCTAGGCAGCCACTTTCATGCGAAAGATTGATTTAATTCGATGGTTAAAAGAATAGAACAGGCATGTTGCAGAAAGCCATGGCAGTCATTTCGATGACGTCAGGCGAATTTCAAATACCTTATACGACAATGTCGTGAGTCAACTCATATTGATGTAATATCATTTTTTACTGAGCATGACAAGCTCTTTGAGATGAATTAATCAGTGTTTAAAGATAAGGAATTAAATTATGCTCTTACCCCACCATATTATATCTTCGTTCACGTGATAACCGCATGTTTTTTGGAATCTTACCCAAGCTTAACTGACCTGTTAGCATGGAAATGGAATCCCCTTTAAAGATTTGTGTAATCCAGTTTGCTAGATGGTTACAAATTATTCCATGTGTATATATGCTAAATTACAACTGTGGGCCATATGCAAGTAGTTTTCTATAATGAACAAGGAATTATTTGCCTTTTTCACTTTTCATTCCATATTTTTGGAATCGTACCCAAGCTTAAATTTACTGTTAACCAGCATAGAAATGAAATCCCGCTTAAAAATGTCGTTTATCACGTTTGCTAGATGGTCACAAGTTATTTGGTTACGGAGAAGCAGCAGTTTAAAGCAATGATTGAAAGAATGTTGTTAAACCAGTTCATTTAAACATGAAACGAAGCGAAGAAACATAATTCTTATCCCTCTAATGGAGAATGAAATCTGTACTCAAGGGCAAGAAAGCTCATCAACATTTTTTTAAGTAACAAACCAGTTTTTGATTAAGGTTGTAGGAATGTGAGATTAAATCAACTGGTAAACGTAATGCCTACAGGAGAAAGTAATTGATGCTATCACAAAGCAGGAAAAATCGGGCATGACAATGTTATTTCATAGTCAGCAGTGTTGAGCTTTCCTTTGAAATCATTTTATTTTTGATAATAAATTGGAAATTTATTCTATTTTTGCCACTTTTTATTGCCACAAAGTCAAACGATTGTTGGATAATCTGAATGGCTAGGTAGACTAGCTCTCTTTTTTTCAAGCACAAATATGTAAAGAGGGAAATTCGGGAGTAAAAATACAGCCAAACCTTAATGATACCGTAAACATATGACAGGTTTGTGTGAAAACTGAGTAGTGACATAGAACATGTGATTCGCTCAATTCTAGTAGTTTCCCTAAATTACAATAAAACTCATAATTAAACCGCGATACCCGACAGAGGTCATTTACAGTGCACTCTACTATTTAGTGTCGCTATTTAGGAGTTTTGAATTTTGTTTTCTCCAAATTTTGTCCCAAGAAAACAAAATTTAAGCACAAAAGTTGACATCCTCACAGCAGTAAATTATGATGGAGCACAGGGGTACTGCTTATGATGCCGTTTGGGTGCCAGTTATCAAAGCACCGCTGCTATTTAAAAATATATGATTCTTAAGGAATCGTCAATATTACGTACGGTTCTTTTGTTAAATACCTCTTACATTGCAATAACTTCTACAAATTAGGAGACATTCTGTTGTCTCAGATGCTAAGAATGATCCATAATTTATCACGTAGGACGAAAATACAAGGCCTGTTTCTTATTTATAAACTTGGTGAAAGCTTCCAAGCGGAGGATATTTTGATGGAAGCTGCTTAGTTAAAATTTTCCAAATCTGTAGGTGAACATAACATTGAACCCATTTATAAACCTCTTGCAATACCGTCCTTTGCAAGGTTTCATACTTTTAGTAGTCCGACAGACAATAAGTTTGAAAACAATCACATTATTCACCGTCGTTCGTGATTAATAAACTGCAGTTTTATGAAAATTGGCAATTACTGAATTTTAGAAGGAAAAAATTTAAGCTTATTCGCTCTCAACTTCGTCCATACGTACACTTTCATAAACGTACCTCGAAAGAGTAATTAAGCCTGCTACCAAAAATTACAGTGCATCTTTACACAGCACTTTTTCATATAAATAAGAATGTCTATGTTCAGTTCGTTGTAATTAAACTTGTATCAACTTACACTCTTTTTTCCATCTCTGGATAAGACACTGTTACTTTCAACTTTGTCATACTACTTGAAAGGACCTCAAAAGTTCGAAAGTCCTTCAACAAGGTTCAGCGGTGAAAGAAAAATCAAGTGAAGGAAGATAAGGGAATAAAAAAAACTCCGAGAAAGGAATTGTCGTGGAAGGCGACAACGCCTGATATCGCTGTGTTTGAAGCTTTCTTCTTTCTTCCAGTGTAATAACCTTATTTTAGGAATCCGATGTTGGATAGCACTGTATAATGTTGAATGTTGTAAAATCATGGCAGAAAGGCTTATAGTACATCAGTAGCTTGCTTAATCTTTTTATCCTTCTGTAAAAAACAAGGTGCGTTCTGTCATTCTTTATGACATAATTGCACCCATAGAGCATACTTACAATAAACAATGCACTTTTAGTGAAAATTGCGGCTGTGCACACGTATCTTGTGTAAACAATGTTATCATTTGTTGTGGTAAAACTCAAATACGTGTATACATCCTTGTTTGCAATGGTGTACAACGTGACAAATAGGAATGCAATTACAATTGGCCTTGAATTTGTATTTGAGGTAAGGATTAGGCCAATAAGGAAGATTAACCTAAGCTAAAATTGTATGGAGCAAAATGAACATATTTCAAATTCGGTGGGTGTGACATTATGATACGTGAATGAAAGCATATTTGACAGTTCGGCACCACAGTAAGAATAAATTTCTTTGGTTTCGAGTTACAAACAATCAGCAGGGTGTTTGGCGTTATCTGAAGTTCAATTAAAGGCTATGGTTAAAAAGACGTCGAAATTACCATAAACTAGAAAAACCAGTTACCGATATATTAACCAATATTTACACCAATTCACAGCTTCAACAGAAATATTATGAGTTTGCTTCTAACCTTATTGCTTATTTTTCAAGCGGTACTTTTTGAACATTTGATCAAGAGCTTATTCCATTTTAAAGTCTTGGAAAAACTTTAATTGTTACTGTGCAGTACAACTTGATATTATAATGGAAGCAGTCCATATTCATAAGTTATATGCAAGGAACTTTGGGACTGATATCTGTAGTTGAATAAGTCCTATCTTTGAAATTGCAGTCCGAGTAGTTCCATTTTCTCATAAATTAAGATTTCTAGCTTTCATCTAGACAGCGGAAGCCACGGATGATTGGTCATGACTCGTAAGCTTTGTATGTATGTATGTATGTATGTATGTATGTATGTATATATGTATTTATGTATGTATGTATATATGTATGTATGTATGTATATATGTTATGTATGTATGTATGTATGTATGTATGTATGCATGTATGTATGTATGTATGTATGTATGTATGTATGTATGTATTATGAATATTTTAAAAGGATACGTACATTTCAGCTTAATAAAAAACTGCTATCAACATAGTGTCTCTTTTGCTAGCGTTGGCTGCCATATTTCTAGAAGCCATTTTTCTAGCTATGATCCTACTTGCCGTCGAAGATTCAGTAAGCAGCCGGCGGAGTAAAAGAATATATTTATTGTTGGCAACACTTTCCTCACTTCAAATTAATCTAAGGCACACAAGTATAAGATATTGATACCAGAAAGTTAGTGAGCTCATGATAACTTTCACATATCATTAAGCTAATGTAAACCTGAAAACAACGTAAAAAACTTTAACCTACAAAAATGTGATCTACTCAGAAACCTGTGTCAACTCCAACGTGTGTTGAAATCAGGTTACTAAGTTAACACACAATCAAATTCGAGGATGTCATATTTCTTGAATGTGCAATATTTATTGATGTTCTCTGACCCCCCTACTTTGGATCTTTGCCATTGCAAAATGGATCAAAGAAATCAAAGAGATCTGTACTACAGAGAATGTACAATTATACCTTTGAATACTCACACTCTTTTATCTTTAAAACACAAGGGTGCCAAACCGGATACATTAAGATATCAAAGCTTTAAATATTGACGTGTCAAAATTGTTCCGAGCCACATCAATTCAAGTGAGGAAAGGTGTCCAATTGGGAATCAAGGGAACCGTGATAATTATCGCAAATTCGTCCCATTGAAATTTATGTTCACAGGAATTGTGGATCCACACTGCTGCTACTATTAAATGAGTAAAGCTAACCAGGTTTTGGTTTATAAAACTTAGGAGCCCAACAAGGAGGTGCATATTTGAGACGAAGCTTTGCGTGCAAACTAAGAGTTTTCAACAGAAGGTTTGATATGATTCGGAACATTCTGCTTCTTTTTAAAATCATAGTTTAAGAGAGAGTAGGAAAGGATAACACTTTTAATAGCCTAGGATGAAGTAGAAATTTGAAAACGTCATTATTAAATGGTTAAATCTGTTCCAGATTGAAAACAGAAGTTGCATGACGTAGACGTTAAGGAACCAGTATGTCAAAAATCTTTGGAGTAAAAAGCATTTTCATGGGCAATGTATTAGTAAGACTTCAGAAGAGTCTTTTGACGATAACATGGCAAGGGAAAGCAAAAAATGGTATGAAAATATGTAGAGACACTCAGTTGAAGGCTCTTACGGTAAATTTTGTTAAGTTCCATGTTGACAAGTCTATTGGCTTGCAGGTATGTAGGATGAGTGGTGAAAACATTTGTGTTTATCAATTCTGTTTAGCAAGTATTGAAAGCTGGCACAATGTGAGTACAAAGACAGCACGATAAATTTACATGCTTTTTTCACTAAGGTTTTGCAAATAAGCTGAAGTATAGACAAATGCCACTTTTTATGAATATAAGCCAGAATTTGTAATGTAGAACTAGGAGTTTAATATTTACTGGGATTGTCCAAAGATTGTCCAAATCAGGCTGTAAGCTACTGGGAGTAATACGTTATTCTCTGCCTCCATATTCTCAGATATTCTATTCTCCTTGGATTCTTTCGAAGGTGGGAAATCTTCTTCCAAACTTGCATCTAAAAATTTTTTAGTGTATTGAAAAATTTCAACAGTACATCTCGTTGCTGGTCCTCCTCATGAAGATATTGGAAATAGACAAAGCAACCTCGCTAAGTTTGTATCCCCCATAACAAGTGTTTAGTTTTAATCCGAACAGCATAAAGAACATAGATACAAGGGTCATCGATGCTTTGTGCAAGGAAAAACGCAGGTTCGCATCACAAAAGCATGCCAAAATGGCCATAAGACAAAAACTCTTGACTCATTTTACAAAAGCTCAAGTAAATTTCTTTCTTGGGAAAAAATCCAAGTGAAGTTATGAAGTGAATATTATATTGCAAATGGCTTGATACTACAAGCACTGTCGAAAATTGCATACAATTTTATATGCAGTTAACGACTTATCCCTCCCTCTTTCGGGATAACAACCCTCTGAAGGTGAATTTCAGGCTTTCACTGTAATCCTGGGCTGCAAAATGACATCATACAAAATTACGAAGAGTACCTCTCTTCAGTTACTTGCTATTAAGACAATGTATGTAAGAAGTACAAAAATTACAAAACTGGCCATGACTTTCAGGGTTTTGAAATCTTGAAATTGAGCTAAAAAAATTCATTTACAGAATTGCTTAAGTCGAAATATTCTCAAATTCCACTGGATGTCATTGCCAAATTTGCAAGGATAAGGACGTTTATTCGCATTAAATACATAAATACAAAGCATAGACAGGCTAAGCAAACACAAAGACAGGCTCGAAAACAAAAGCAATGGGCTACATAGTAAGAGGCTAGGCAGCTGGTAAGTGTTAAATTGTCGCTAACTTACTTCCATTCCTTTACATTTGTTGTTTACATCATCACTATTGCTGC
>JANTCA010069185.1:0-15713 GCA_024741275.1 Chironex yamaguchii
GTACTCCAGTGAGGTCTGGAGCTTGACAACTGCCATCTGTTAAAATTTGAGGATCACCGAGAGGAGAATAATCCGTATGATGTGTACGATCTCACTTGCAGACCCGTGTTTGTTTGAAGTACTTAAAACAGTTGTTAATCAAGGAACAGAAGTCAGAATTAATGGATTGATTCCTCAATCCTACACCATTTAATTTAGTTAATTAGCCACACCATCACATTTATTTTGGGATAAATCATCTTCATCGTGTGTTACATACATTTACATTGAGTATGTAAATATTATGGTAGATTCTTGACCTCATCCTTTTGAAATATGGTATCGTATAAAGCATATTTCTATTTGATAGTCACTGCCTTTTCTCTTGGCATGTGTTCAATGAAGAGGGCTACTGATAACATTGCTATCATTCATGAAGCTTCACTTATCAACACCCCACACTATGTAGTCCTCAATTCGTGCTCTGTCATATCCACCTAGTTCTGCACACTTGTAGAAACCTTTGTGAAAGAGAGAAGAAACAAAAATGTACATAGGTAACCACTAACACAAAATATTATGTTTCAAGACACATGTTTGCAGAAACAGACATTGAAGGAATATTGCTTAGTGACAGAGAAGGCTTCAATATTATACGTCAAGCACAAAGACTCAACTCATTGACTGATCCCATCATTGGGACAAATTGCTTGCAGACCTGACCCTTCTGCCCCACACAGTTCTGCCTTCAGGCTCACTTGTTGCCTCAGTCAACCTCAGACCCATTCACTCTTTGATGCTGTCCACCCATCGCTTCTTTGGTCTTTCTCCTCTTCCCCTTCCCTCTACAATTCCTTACAGGCAGACTTTTGCAAGACTTCTGTGCCCTGTATGATGCCTGAAAAACTTCAGCTTCCAACTTCTCACATGCTGCATAACAGTCTCTTGCTTCCTTGCCTCCTCAACAATCTGCTTTTGCACACTAACATACATTCTGCATTCCCTGCATGAAATACCAAGAATTCTTCTATAGCTTTTCATTTCGAAGGCCTCTATCTTCCACTCCATTTCTGCATCAAGGGTCCAAGACTTGCAGGCATACAGAAGAATTGATGTTACCAGACTCTTAAACAGGACTACTTTCATCTTTACATTTATGAGATTGCTTCTCCAAATGGTGTCTTGTAAAGGCTGCTGTTTTTTCCTGAGCTAAGCCTTAACCTCCTCTCTACTCTTTCCTTCTGTGGTTACCATAGAACTGAGGTATATAAATATTGCTACTTGCTCCAGCAGTGTGCCACTAATGACTATATTTGTTGTAACCATCCCTCTTTCATTTATCAGCACTTTGCTTTTCTCTGTGCTGACTTCCCAGTCATATACACTGGCAGAAGCATCTAATTTTTGTTGTTAGCTCCTGCAACTCTTCCTCACTTCCTGCCAACAGGTTGCTGGCAGGCCTGCCGTTTATCTTGACTAAGCACTTATGAGCATCGGGTGCTTCCAGAATGCTTTGCTCCAGTAACAAATTGAAGCAAATAGGTGACAGAAGGCAGCCCTGTCTCATCTCCACAGATGGCTTAAAGCTTTTTACAATGTCTCCGTTAGGCAACACAGCACTCTTAGTGCTTTCATACAGCTTATTTACCATCTCAATCAAATGGCCAACAACTCCGATATCTGTCATCACCTGGGATTATAAGGGATTATTAGTGACTGTGCCCACAACTTTGGGCACTTCGTGTCCTCCCATGCCCTCTCCCAGACATGGTGAAACATTTTCTCCATTGGTATGCTACCCTTCATAATTAGCATAAGAGGTATATTATCCACACCAGGTGACTTCCTCTCTTCAGTGATTCTATTGCATGATTTACTTCTTTTATCATAATAGGTTGCGTTTTTTCATGTTCTTGATTCTCCTCCACCTTCTGGTGTCTGTTGGTGAGAATGTCAACATCTGATGTGATTGGATGGTTATACAAATCCTTGCAGTATTCTGCCCAACTTTCTAATACTTTTGCCTTTGCTGTCACCAGCTTCCCATCTTTATCTGCAGTAAGTGCTAAGTCTTCCTGCCTTGGTCTGCTCAATTCCTTCATGGTATTGTAACACTCCTGGCTCTTCTTAATGTCATGACACTGTTGTATTTTCTGCTACCTCTCAACAATCCAAATTTCCTTAGCAGATCTCATGTGTGTCCTTACATCATTGTTTGCAATGCGGTATGTGACTGCATCTTCCTCATTTCTTTGCTTCACACTCTTTAGCTGTCTTCTCCTATCCCACATCTTGAGAACATCAGTCGTAATCAAAAGTTTCCTGACAACTCTTGTGCTAGCAAGGATTTCCTTTGTACACCACACCCTGCAGTACCAAATTGTTTCAAGTGGTGAGAGAGGGTATGGTCGCAGGCAGTGGGAAGCAGCATTGCATCCCGCTCATGGCAGCAGAAGATCCTACCTATTGGAAAACGGCAGCAGACACAACCCAAGTGAGAAAGGTTACTGCTTACAGCTTTGGACAGGAGATAGGTACCACTGAAGCTTAATAACCCATGGAAACACACACGCCTGTACAACAACCAAGCACAAAAATGACAAATGTTAAATGTCAAGCAAAGTAATCACACTGGCTATCACACATGGTCAAACGACATTTTGGGCAATGACCTTAAACAGAATAGAAACAAACTTCTATCTTTCATACAACTGTAGACTATACAGACAAATTTCTGATGAAGATGAGTATTGGCTATTTGAGTAATATATATTTTAGTGACATACATCGCAATTGTGAGCATTTAAACACATCAGCTCAAAAATGTAATTATGCCAAGTTTGTGGGCCTTAAGTCTCACATGACACATTCTTGCAAAATAGTTATGAATGCATGATTAGTACATTGTCCCTGAATAGAATTCGACTTGATTGCCTTGATGTCTATTTTGTAATGTGTAGTAGGTTGAATTAAATTTTGTTGAAAATTTTTGCATGCACAAGTGTCATAAATGCTGACTTGTGAAAAGATCTGATTTCTTTGCAAAATTGATGTTCTTGGATGGTTTTTACCACATGCTATTGTTATTCAAACATGCAAAATCTTTCAAGTTATACCTAATGGAGCTGACCCAACAAATCTTTAGGTTTTACATCAAACAATTACAACTAATTAGAAATCACTGCTATGAAAATCTTACCTTCTAACACAGAAGGATAATTATCATACATCCATTTCCTGTATTCTATAAGAGTGAACAAATAAACACATCTTGTGACAAAAGTGTAAAACAAACTTGCTCACAATATATAACTTATTCAGTTGTTGATGTCTAAAAATTTAATAATAAACCTGAAGTATATGAAATGAAACAAAAACAAATAAAACACCATATGATGTACAATAACTGGTGCTTTCTTGATAAATAGAACATACACCATACGCTATAAGATAACTAGCTCCACTTGCACATAAACGAAATCTTTAACGTCAACAGTGGAATGCTTGTACATCAAGTATACCAGCAACATATACCTCCTTAGTTCCACTAAATATAACTTGAACAGTGAAGGTCAGAAATCTACTTATCTTGAAAAGTAAAATCACAGCACCCAATGGTTGCAACTTTGGCAATAACATTGTCAACTTTAGCATTCATTAAGTCAATGTTTAGCTTTTTCAATGTTATTTCCTTCTAATTCCAAGAGATATTTTATTAGCCTAGGGTTAAAATAAGACCCAGCCAGACCTCTAAACCCTTACCTTGTCCAAATTTCAAAAACAGGCTTATGTTTAACAGGTTTTATTTAGAGTTAGAAAGTCTTCTCGCTTTCTACCCCTTTACAAAGCTGCCTTGGGTGGGCTTACCCCTCTCCTGTCTGATGTGGCACGGAGAACATTGGTACAGCAGATTGGTATGGATGTTTAACTGATCAAAAGGGCAAAAACTTGCATTTCATGACCTTGAATTAAAGCTGTCATTACGATCTACATTTCCAATAAACTAGAACGGACGTCACTAAGCTTGTGTAAATAAAGGCGTAAGGAAATGATTGATTGCCTGACGGGCGAACTTGTACTTTAGTTGTTTTCCCAATCTTGATTGTAGTACCGTATAATATATATATCAAAATTGGGAGAACAACTAAAGTATAGGTTTGCCTGAATGACCTATGGACCGATCTACCAGGTTTTGCATCTGCCATACATCAGCCATAACAGCAAAAAACGTGTGAAGCTTGCATAAATGTGACTGTGTATGTCAAGAGCATGTGTCAGTAGAGCAATAAACCGATTCATTCAACCATCAATTGTAGTCAAACGGTCGGTTAACCAAGTAATCAATCAAACCCCAACCAAACATGGTGCCGCCCCTCAGTCGCATCGTCCGTCCATAAAGCCTTACTTCGTCTCCCCCTCTCCATCCACTGGCCACTCGATCCATCTTACCATGTCTCTCCGTCCAATCGTCCATTCCTCAGTGAACACCCCAAAAAGCTTTGATGTTAGCCGTGTTCAACTGTAGTCTGTATGGTCCCAAAGCGGGTTTTTACTATACATTACCTAAGATATATGTGCTGACCACCTTGTTCACTACTGTGTGTAGATAGCATTTACGTACTGACCTCGATCAGTGTTCATCCGATGCCATAATCTGTACGATGCTAAGAAGGCAACCGCTTCTGCTACTAAGAAACCCTTGATCAGGTACCACTTCAGTTTTCCAGAATGGCTCATCACTTAATCACATCACTTCATTTACTTTTCTAAATAATAGGATATGTACAACACTTGCAACCACACAGTTGCTTCCACAGATATAAATTAATAGTAATTAACTTCCAATAGATCTACCAATATATAGACTTCACACCCAGTGATTAAGAACACCAACCACTGATCTCAGCAAGAGAAGTAGACCCACTACTGGAAAGAGATCAGTGATAGCAAGAAGCGCACCCGAGTCAATAGCTGTCAATATAGACAGCACGCTATCAGAGGTGGCACCGGTACTCCTGAGACTGGATATGCACAGTTACGAGAGGTAAATTATATATAATAGAGTTTATTTGGAGTTTGCGATCGTAGTTTCTTTGTACGTGACTGCCATAAGATTCTTTAAAAGAACGAAGTGTTTTTACCTATACTTGAGGGACATCAGGCCGGGTTCCATTTTCGCTAGCTCGTTCGAATCGCAATGGCCATAATTTATGGCGTAAAGCGTAATGTAATAGGCTAGCTAAGATATAAAATATTATAATAATGTTTAAAGTACTATATGTACAACTGAATCAAACTTACAAAGTACCATACGACGGGAGGTTCTTAGGATAAAGACAACTTTTTATGGTAAAAACAGTCATGTCAACTGAAGGTTTTGCGCTATTGGGTGACTGAACTGGATCGGAGTAGACAGGAACAGTAATAATGCTAGTTTCGCTGAACATGTGGCATTGGTGGTTACCGAAAAACTGAATACTGAGCTAGGTGCAACATTATAGGAATAATAAAGTTAATGTCAACGCATATCAAAGTGATTGTATTGGTGGCTAAAGCCTTGTGTTAGCAGCTTCACTCATTTTTTTCCGGAAAATACAATTCATAATAAGGTGAAAAGTATGACTGCCTTGTAATGTTAAGCCACACTTGAGGCCAAAATGTGGAATTTTAGGGAAGATATAATAGACAAGCAGCTGTGGAGCAGGTATCCCAGACATTCAGATAAATAGCAATTGTTACTACTCACAATTGTGTGCTTAAAGTCAAGTCTCAAAAAGGATAGACTAGAGTCGAGATAAAATAGCTGCGGCATTAAAGAAGGGAAGCATTAGACCGTAACAAATATAACTTGCAGAATGCATGAAATGAAGATGATGTCCTTAATAAGTAAATGTGTTACATTGCAACACTCACTACTTAGTGTTTTACAGCTGATAGATTTTGAAATAATGGACTTCATTTTTTCAAGGACTAGAAGAAACTAAAGCCTGAACTTACGTTATTTCATTGCTTTCAGATGGGCTTTTCTGAGCTGACACAAGTTGTTGACACAAGAGAAAGCTGGTGTTTAAGAAATCATTTTTTAAACACAATTGGCTGAGCAAACTAAAAATGTAAAGTAGAGTTAACATATTTCCCATTCCCAGAGCTCTGTTATTCAATTGCCTTGGCTGACTTAGTCCAGCTTTACTGGAACCCCTGCAGAACAATGTGTAGATGTATTCTGATTGGCTCAATAGGTCACATGGAAAAAGTAAGGACAACATTTTCGGGAAATTTAGATATTGCATAGTAAATTTTTGCATCCGAGAAAAATACAGTTGAGTTATGGCATTCATGCAAATTAAATTGCCAGGAGATTTTATGAAAATGAATATATATAACTTGAAGAATTTTTGTCCAGAAGAATCACTGTAAGAAAAGCGATTTGGTCGAATGTGCCAAAGCAGCTTCAACAGTGAGTTTACCATGTAACATGGATTTTCATGATGATGATCTTGATTTATCAGATCAATTGACAATTAACTGAATCAAACTACCGGATCAAATTTAATTCTTCAATAAGAAATGGTCAACAAATGGAAGCAGTCCCACATTTCACTATTGAAGACATATTTTCTGAAGGATCTGGTGTCAGATCGGTTTTGGAGCACTCTATTTCGTTGTCAGCCCCACGTGAATGTTTTCTTCATTTTTGGAAAGGAATCTCTATTCTGTTCCTGGCTTCTTCACTCATGTCTGCCTGGAGAGGGAAAGGATTTGTATTTTTCAGATCATCCTCACCAACTCAGTGCAGAGAGCAAATAAAATGATGGTAGGTGAGTTTTCTAATAATAGCTAATAGGCCGGTCTTTTGCAGGCATGTATCCACCTCCTTGCAGCAGCTTTCTGGTGTTTTTTGCCAGGAAAATGAATAAATTGTACAAGTTTCCCATAATGGTTAGTCATGGAAGACCTGTCTGGATGCCTAAAATCATTCCTACAAGTATCATGTGAGCACCTTTTACCATTTTCATCTGATCTTGCTTGTTTTGAACTCAAGTGACCTTCACAAAATTACTATTTGTCCTTACTTTTACCACATGACCTATTGGGCCAATCAGATTGTATCACTCTACGACACACCAGGTGTTCCAGTAAAGGCAGATTGCACATCAAGCAATGTGCTTTGAAGAGCATTTCGTGTTTCTGCTTATGTTATTAGAAACCTTCAGGTGTTTCACTTATTGAATATTTGTTTTCCATGTATACACCAAATATTACTTCAAAAGGATAGACAACACCAAATATTACTTTATATTCCTCGATGAAAAATGCTAAATATTTTTGGTTAATTTTTAGAATATTGGACGACTATGAGCCAAACACACTGTGATTAGCAAATGTTGATCAAATATTGGTAAATGATTGTACATTATATTTTATGAAGGAAAATCAATGTCCACGCTATTTGCTGAAAGATTTTTTATACTTTGTAGATAACCTTGTCATTCAGTGAGATCATTTATCCAGGAGACACAGTATAGAACATTGGTTTTGGATTTGAATTTTACATAATCTTACTGTACTAACAAAAGTCAAATAATGGTTGAAGCTGAAACTTTATTTGAGTTGCTGCATGTTGAAATAATTGGACATCTCCATAACTCAAGAGATGTTACAATTAAGGTGAGAATAATGTCAATGTTTTAAAACAATGTGAAATGTTTTTTATCTAAAAATAATGAGCTGGATGTATTTTCTTGTGCCAATATTGAACATATTTTTTTAACTTTGTAGTGCAGAAGTTCAGTAATATTTGCATTCATCATCTAGGAATGCCTTTTCCAGTCTTGAGGTTGACAGCAATGGACTACCACTTTCTTCTGATCTTGAGTCATTCTTGCAGATTCATGTACAGCCTTCTTACTTCATTCTCCATTACTTTTGTCAATGTTTGTCTTTGGTTGCATCTGTTTCTTTTACCAGCCACACTGACTGTTTTGGGATTTTGCCCAAAGTAACACATCTTTCTTTTGATTATTAGCTTCAGTATTTATGTTACTGTCAATGCAGTGTAGTAATGCTGATATTGCATAACATCTTGGTGATGTTAATACAGTATTCATCTGGTTGAATTTGACAAACACTTTCACAATAGTTTTGATCAAAATCATAGAACTAGTTTACCGGTTCTAATTTTGTAACATTTTCTCAAATGACCATGTTTATTGTCTTTTTGTTATTTATTTCTAATCCAAACTTACTGCTTTTTGTTTTAATGATATCAAAGCTCTGTTCAAGGTCATGTTTGTTATCAGCAAGGAGCACTATATTGTTGGCATAATTTAGACTGTTTCATTTGCACAAATGTTTTATTATCAGTTCTCTCACATGCTGACGGTTGCTAATACAAATTAATGGTAACCCTTACATCTTGATGATCCATGCCAGGGTTCTGCATTCAGTCATTCTTCTGTGAAGTAACTGATCAAAGGCTTTAGACCAATTGACAAAGTAAACAAACAACTCTTTACCTTTTTTGAGAAATATTTCTGTGATCATGTACATTGTAAAATTTGCATCACTGGTTACCAATAATGAATCTTCAACGTGACAAATAATATATAACACAAATTTATAATATTTTATTTTAGTTTCTTGCAAAATAAATTGTTGCAAAGTATTTAATTGTTAAATTTATACAGTAGTAAAGTATTTCCAATTAGTGTAGAAACTTTGTTAGCATAACAGGACAATAAAACATTTATATTGAGAGAGGTCAAAAATGAAACTTTGTGTTATTTGTTAGTGTTTAAAATTTATCTAACAGAAATTGTTATATAATGACCCCATTTCTTGTCAAATGGTTGTATGTACTCAGACCAGTAGCTTCCTAAATGAGTGTTATTGCTAAACACTGTCCAATACACCCTCAACAATTTATCAAGAATTGCACAGACAATATTTAAGCACTTGCTGTTTGTTATATTTTATTTCTATGACAGTTATTACATTGTAGTCTGATGATAGTATTGGATAAAATATGACCCTTAAAGTCAATAAACAACTGTAGGTCGTTTAAATAAATGTAAGTTGACTAAAATACATGATTTTGAATATTCTTTTCAGTCTGATGCTGATACAACACTTGAGCAGCTAGGTTTCCGTGTTGGACGTAGCATAATAGAAAGGTAAATGAAAGTAAATTTTATTTCATATTTTGTATCATTCATTCCCTGTCTTTCTTTCATCCTTCCTCGCCTCATCTGACAATTTATTAATGCATCCATTTATCTATGTGTGAATTTTTTACTCCTATCACCCATTTGCTCAAGTAGTGTCTAATAATTGCTTAGAGTCAGTGCTTCTTGCCCAGTGTGCATGTGCTCCCCCAACAGGGGGTCACAAGGCCCAAGGGGTGAATGTGAGGTAAAAGTGAAATTGGAGGAAAATGAGACCTAAGGGAGGATTTGGAGAGGAATGAGAGAAGGAAAGCTGCCTATGATGGCCAGTGACTAAGATGGGGCCACCTTTTCTAAATACTGGTTAAACTTTAAAAAGTTTAAAAACTTTCTATAAAGCTTGACTCAAAGACTAAAACCTACCAATCCACAAATGGTTGCAGTAAAGTGATCTTGTTCTAGGAACCTTAATTTATGTTTACAGCACTACAGGCCTTAAAATCCTGGGTCCTCTTTTGAGATTATTTCTATTTGTCAATCTTTTGCAAATGTCCTCTTAAAACTCCGTGCATTTTTTCCAGACTTCACACAGTTGGCTGCTGAATCATGGACTGTACACCTAAATGGTTTCAAACATGACTCTAAGCCTATAGCAGTTTCTTGATAAGTTAAGACCAAGTGTATCACACAAAGTGCTGATCATATCTTGTCAAATGTGCTTTCAGTGCAGTGATGGACATTTACTCAAAAAAATGTGGTGGTCTGAACTTCATTGATTGTGGGATTTAGATCTAAAATTCACATAGTTGATTGGCAATATTCAGACTGTCACCCAATGCCATCAGGCTCATGGTCCCATTCACCTTGGCAGCTACAGGGTACCTGGCATTTGTTTGTGAAAGTGCTTATTGTATTTGAAAAAAATCATCAACTTAATACTTATTCTCAGTTTTTCATAAATATGCACTCGTAAGTGTTTTTGATAAAAGTTGTGGCAGTTTCTCAAAAACAAAAGTACTCTTGGGTACCTAATTGGCATCCAGCCCTGGCCAATTAATTTTTGGAGAATTTCCTATCCCCCAGCTCTTATTCCCACTACCCCACATATTACATTTTTATTGGATTCAGTTTCTGTATTTTCTCTCTCCATGTCACCAATATGACACACAATACTATATAGCTTTATCTGAACCACTCGTTAATCAATCATATAAAAAATTATGGAAGTCCAACACTTGTTCCCACTCCTTGCCAATTTGGCATTGTCTTTTCAGCACCATTTTAGCTATTGTCACTATCTACATTGCCATTATTGTTAGGGTTATGATCACATTGTCATTGTTATAGTTATGGTCATGATCATATCATCTTCATTGTAATAATTATTTTTATTATTGCTGTTGTTGTCTTCAGCATTTTTATATCTTTAATTGCAACTGTACTCTTATCCCTTTTGTCTACGTTTGTACTTTAAATCTAACTTTATCTTGCTTCAGATTAACAAAAGATGTACCAAGATTTCGGGATGAGCTAGATCTTATCAAATATATATGTAAGGATTTTTGGGCACAGCTTTACAAGAAACAAATTGATAACCTAAGGACAAACAGACAAGTAAGATTTGCTTATCTATGTTGTAGCTCAGATGTATGGACCTTTAGATTCCTTTGTTGATGCTTTACAGAATTCTTTATTTAATTGAGTACCACTATTATACAATCCTTGTGTGAAGTACATAGCATAAGGTATGGTATAATAGCAATAAACTATAACTATAAAGCAATAAGTTTATACTATGTAAAGGTGTTACAAATTATGTGCTTGTGCGGGCAAAGATATTTCAAAGGGATAAGCTTGAGATTTTGAATACTTATGAACACTTACAGAGAGAATGAAAGATAACAGTGTTCAACATATTAAGGCAGTGGTACATGCTTCTGGAGTTTCCAAATTGTTGTATCTTTTAAACTAGCCCATCTATGCAGCCAGAGCCAAGTAACCAAAGATATAGGGACTAGTATAAATGCAACCATTGTAGAGACCTTAGTTATGTACAAAATATAAGCATTGGCTCTAGATGAGTACATTTGTTTCTTGGTATAAGGTAAAGGGATTTGAGTTGAGCCCCATCTAATACTGTTCTATATTATCCCACATTATTAAATAGAAGTTGCAAAATCTAAGCCTTGTGGTAGTGAAATTAACCATCTTAATTACATAAATCTAGCCTTAGTGTTTTGTGGTACATTGATGGTCTAGTATTTGTTTTCGTGATGTAAGGTGTAATCGAGGCATTCTCATTTAAAAATGTTACCATTAAAACAAATCTTGCCAGGTGTAGTGTTAAGCCCATTTCCATTAAACCAATACATTCACAGGAAGCTATTTTCATAAGCATGTGCCCCATATTGTTAATGATTGAGCTTTTTGACCGGGAAAGTTTGTTGCCTCAAATGAGAAATTTCAAATTTGTTCAACTTTTTGGTCCATGGAAGTAATCACTTGGTATGAATAAATTGCTTAATGGAAATCAGGCTTTGATGTCACAATGTTATTCTGTTGTTTTTTCTTTACCAACTCTTATTTTATCCTTTGCAGAATTGCAGTTATTTTGAGTGAGTACAGGTCGTATGTATGATTACTTGATCCTGTCTTTTCTTGCCCTTTAGGGTGTGTACGTTCTCCAAGACAATAATTTTAAATCCTTAAGCAGGTTGTCAGCCAATGAACAGTATAAAGATGAAGCAAGAAAGGTATAATTCTGCAGTCAGTTTTAGTTTTCTTATAATCCCATGCCCTGTTTGGTGTAAGGGAATTTGCAGGATTGCTGTTTTATTGAAATCTTTTATTGATGCAATTTTGTATCATCATGGTCCTCGTCCCCGGGCGTCTTTGTTTGAATTTTTCACTTGCTACCTTGATTCGACAGTGTGCACTGTTCTTCATTACGACCTTCACTAAGACTTTTTTTCACCAACTGATGTTTTGTGTGTAACATATAAAGCAATGAATGCTTGAAGAAAGATATGACATTCCCACCAGAGGATACAGACAATTAACTCCGCATTAGTGTCGTGAAACATAGGGGGGCGGGGAAGAGATTATCTTCTTCAACAGGACGGGAAAACGACCCGTATTAAGCTTGAAGAGGCAGTTGTCAATTTTGCCACGAGAACGTGTTAGAAATCAGGAAGGAAAATAAAAACAGAATCAGTGAATCAGCTTTACCAACTTGTTTCAGAACGTCATCAGCAAAATTCATTGACTGCAACTAACACTACAAAGACAGGTGAACACTTTTACTTAAAAGGCTCAAATTGAATGTCTTGGACTCTCAGATACAAGACGTTTTCTAATATATTTTCTTTGTTGTTTTGTTGTTTAGAAAACCATTGTTTAAATAGTGCTAAGGCTGAAACATAAACAATTACACCTGCAATATTTTCGTAGTAGGCCAAGTTTGTTACATACGGTTATTGGAGTGAGTTCAAAAGGTGTGTTTTAATAAGAATTAGCCAAAACATGGCAATAGTTTCATAAACTGCTAAACTGTGGTAACATTATGAAATCCCATTCGACTGAGGATTCTCATTAGTGGCATGAAATAGTTATCGAATTTGTATTTATGTTTGCCGACATGTTCTCAAATGTAGCTTAATGCAATGGAATTCATGAAAGCTTAATGAAGTGGTGAAATGAACAGTTATTTTTACTAGTAAATTTGCATGGTCTGCCGCAAACTCGTAAATAGAATCATATGATTATTACTATTCCTTTCACTTTGCTCATGAAGCCATTGAATATTCAGTTTTTAGCATTACCGTCTGGAATTGTAAGAGGAGCACTCTACGGTCTAGGATACAATTGCCAAGTAACTGCAGAAGTTACAGGAATGCCGGCCTGTAAGTATAGCAGGAGAGGACGTTTTGCTGTTTGTTGTTTGCGCTCTGGAAGATAAAACTCGTCAAGCCCTTTTCACGTACTAATGCCTTTTGCAACAGTCATGCTCAAATATATTTCAATTAATATTATTAAATGTTCATATTAAACACATCGCCATGTTTATTTTATTGGTTCAAGTTCTATCATGCTCAAGCCATTTTTAGTTTAAAATTTGAATTTCTTTATTTTATTTTATTGCCGTTGCCGGTCAATAACACGAAGCGATATTTCAGAGAAACATGGGTAAATGTTTTTAGAAATTTTAAATTGTTCCTAGTGTACAAGAAAAAAAAATATCCAAAATAGTAACGAGTTTGCTGAGTTCGCACTGAAGCAGATCAACCCGACTTCGAGATGGCAAAGACTTTTCTGGGTGGAGAAACCCATGTAGTTTGTAGGTACTTAGACTATCCATATACTTACTAATTATAACACTTTGTTTTAGGGTACCATTGAAGTACCTGTGTGCATGTTTTTGCTGTGGCTTTGTTGAGTTTCATAAATTATTCTTTACATATACCACTGTTTAATTTACTGCTACTATTTTTTCTCAATGGACAGGTCAGTTTAAAGTAGTTGTACAAAGGTAAATTCTACACCATTTATTGGATCGAAAGTAAAATCTTCAGTGATCATACCATGTACAATAAAATTTGTTTTCCACTGTGTCACTTAATGTACGTTGGTGTACAAAATCTCGCATCACGTCGGTGCTGTTATTTGTGGATGTCAAGGAATGATGACATGTGCTATTCGGAGAGTATGTAGTCAAGTTTCATACTGTGTGCCATCTTGAGACCCGTTTGCAAGACGACAGACTCTTTCTGCACTTAGAGTTTTCTACACAGAAGAGAGGGCCTGTCTTTGTTATGCAGCTCCAAATAAATTCCAACGCCATGATTTTACATTGCGTATTATTATAGGTTCGTTGTTTTATTTGGCATCATCCAATTTCACCAAGTACATTTGTTGCTATAGCTACCTTTCATCCAAAAACCAGGTTGCTTACACCTGATCGATTTTAAATCCGTGATGGAACGGGTACGAAATTGATATTACGTTTTCCTCATTCGTGTTATTATGCGCAGTGTATGTGTGTGTAGCTGAAGCCAGTTCACAGTGGTCTTTATACAGCATTGTGGGACTTTTGGTTTGCCTGGATGCACACATAGAATATTAACCATTTAGTATTCTCTCCAAATTTCGCGAAGAGAAGAAAGATGCTGTGATATTATAGTAAATAACATTTCTCGTATTGTTTCACACTTTTCTCACACTGATCAGTAAAAGATCTGGGCATTTGTGACATTGCATTCTTTCATTTATCTATCATCTTACTTGGCTCAAAAATGTAATTATTTAGAGATTGACTTAAAGTGTATTCTGTGTATGATTACCACAATTTATTTTCAGTTTAGACTTTTCAATCCTGTTGTTGCTGTTTATTGTTGCGTAATATTCACTGAAATATTAAATGACGGCGAGAGAAAAACACGTATAAAGGCACTTTGAGATCTTATCTGTTCTAGCGCAAGCATCATAAAACCAGCGATCTGGTAAGCTATAGATGTAAGGTAACCGATTTACCCGGTCGTCTTTAGGTTGTTCAGAAGAATAGGAATGACATTTGGCTTGGGGTCAAGAAACCTCACCTTGCTTTTGGATGGTCAAAGTTATAGATTACATTTCTCTGCTGCGTATGTACTTTGGTATGGTGTTAACTTTCAGTTATTGTGATTTAAGGCACGATCTAAGCATTAGAGACTCATTGTAGTAACTACGTGCTTACCTATTTCATTGCGCTTTACTTGCACGACTTGATCAATTATGTTCCATCTTAGACGTTACATTTTACAAAATTGGATATTAGAGGTCCTTTATAGGAGTTTACTTGACTCTAGCTCGTGAGCAGAGCTAGTGGAACCTGTAACGTACTTTGTAGGTCCCATGTAAAAGCCAACGTGAATTGAAGAAGGACCGTAGGGAGATATGCCGACGTACCGGTAGGCCAAAGTCTCCTCCGCCCCCGTAAATTCATATTTTGGTTTTTGAGCAATAGCTTTAAAAATTATTTTAAGATGATACAGATAATTTGCATAGGTTTTGTACTTAGGATGATAAAATGCTCAAACATAATCTCGAACCATTGCATATGAATTGTAAACGTTTGTAAAGCCCGTCTTTGTTTATTGCTCAGGTTCAGTAAGTGATACATGTACACAGCCTCTGGTGTGAGCATCGAAGAACAAGAAAATTACGAAGGAAATGAATTATGCAATATGTATTACTGACATGTAAGGCAGGAAAGTTATTTACGATTTTCGTTTCACATGGTCACAATAAAACTGAGAGAACAGAAGTTTTAGACAACGATCAATATTTAAAACGTTTTGATGTAAGTATTTTGTTGCTTTTAGTCGGAGCACTTGCTAGAGATTGCTAGAATATGCTCCTTGATATAAACCACCTCCAAAACCTAACTTAACTTTTAACTTAACTTAACTTTTGCAACAACTGTTGAAGAGTCATTACAAATGTACAGTGTTTATTGGTGCATACTTTGCCGTTGCCTGATTGTTGTTTGTACCTGATTTATTAACGAATTATGTATCTAAGGCCGTACATAGT
>JANTCA010069196.1:0-12896 GCA_024741275.1 Chironex yamaguchii
AACAAATAAAGTACAAACGATATAAAATAGGTCAGTAACTAGCCAGAATATGGACTATAAAGCAAGAGCTGTGCAGAGCACGTCCTGACACGACTGCTCAACAACAACAATCAATAATAATAATGATAATAATAATACTAATAATAACAATAATAATAACAATAGTAATAATAGTACCTTTCTACCAGAATTGATTCCAGGATTCATTCCATCTCCGTACTATAACTGTTGCTCTTTTAAAGGTGAAAGCCATAACAAAGTTGAAACGTATTTTCCCTTTCAGCAATGGCTATGCTAAAGACAAACGTGAAGAAAAAATTTGGTGTCAAGGATATCTCGTTTATTAAGGTAATAATGTGTACCTTGTAAACATTATTCAAAGAATTACTAATATTCATATTTTTTTAAGGTTTTATGGAGCTATTTTATAAGTACAGCGTGACTGAAAATCATTTGAGTTTGTTACACAACATATGGTACACAACATATACCTCAAAATGTTAGTTCCAGTTTCGTATTGTATGAGAAGGATTTCAACCACCTAGACATTTCCTACACTATTGCTAATGCAATTCAAAGCTGGGACAAGTCACAGCCAGCCAACTGTGATATAGCCATATCATTTAGTATTAACGCTTGCTATGTTGAGTGCATTTTGAGGTGACCTTTTCTGTTCCTTGTCTTCTCTTCCCAACTCTTCTTTTCACTTTTTCTCTATAAATCCTCCTCTTCTTGTCTCCTAATGATCCTGTCTAATATTTTTCTTTTTATCATTTTTCCCTTCCTTTTCCTTCGTTTCTTATTCCATTTTTTCCTCTCTCCTTTGTTCCTTCTGCCTCCTTGGATCCATCTGCTTACCCCTCCTGTTCTCTTCTTCTCTATTTATGCATCCATCTTCGATATTATGAGTCAGAAGCAATCTAAGCTGAAGCCAGTCAATACGTCTTATCATAACATTTTTTAGGCAGGTGAAAAACATACTTGAGTTACGCCAAGGATATTATTCAATACTTGTAAACATACTAGACTTATCTGATAACTCGTTTATGTCACATGGACACCTGCAGCTTTTGCATTATTTTTGTCCAAACGTAATTACTTTAGTTTATGTTTTTGTAGACATTCATGCGTAATTGTTCAAAGATCATGAAGGGAATGCAACGATCACGCTCAGATGGAATGCAAGATGAGTCTACTGTACGTATAGTAGTTTAAAATTATGAATTCCAAGCAATGATATTTGTTAATGAAAACGTCCCGCTGCCAGTATTGGTTGTTGCCTAGCGAAACATAGGCGCACTGGGGCTTAGCTCTAAGCAAGTCTTCTGTGACCAAGCCCCTTAATTCAAAGGATGTACGCAGTTCTTATAACTCGATAAACAGTTTATTTATTTCGATTTGTGTGGTTTCCGAGGATAAAGGATAGATCTAACGTATTCTCCGGGTGTCATATAAGTGGACTTAAACAGATTGGCTAAAGAAAAGACATCCATCTCTATAAGTACAACCATACCAGATCGACCAATGCCCAAGCCTGAAAATTCCCGTCATCATTGATGAGGGCCCACAGGCCTGGTGGTAGAAACTAGTATTCACTGTGGTGATGTCTGATATAGGGATGATGCTGAAAGTAAGAGCATTATATATCTGTCTGTAAAACAGTTTGCCAAATCATGACGCGGGATATTGGTACAAACCATACCAGATCGACCAATGCCCAAGCCTGAAAATTCCCGCCATCATTGCTGAGGGCACACACATAAGTCTATTTCTACGACTAAATAAAAACTATGGGGAATTAATACTGTGTAAATAACATATTGTTTTATCACTTACAATTGTTTATGACTTTCATGATTTCTATTAAAAGGATTTTTACGCATGAATTTGCAAAATTATTGCATTGAGTCATGCAAGATACGTTAAATAAGGCTGCAGATCTTCAAAAAGCATCCTTTTTCACTATAAATATATTTACTATTTTACTGATAGAAAATGTCTGGATTTCAGTTAATGAGCACTTTGGAAAAGTTCGGAGAAAAACTGGCCCTGTCACTGGGAACGCCTTCTAAGGCAATGAAGAGTTTTCCTCTTCGTTCATATGGAATTTGTAAGCTATGATTAGAATAAGAATGTTTATTTTCTACTAACGATCCTTTAGAAACAGCAAATACTGCATGCTTTTTATCGTATTAAATTGAAACGACACAAGGTTACGTTATAGACAAAGACAATGCCGTTATCTTGTAGAACTTTTTATGGTACAAAACATGAAAATTTGATGGAAGATTTGAAGCATAAAGCTATCCATACTTAAAAACTTTTTTCGTGTGACACTCTTCAGAGTATCTCAAGACTAGCCAATTATAAACAAGAAAGAAAAAACAAAGAGAAGAGAAAAAACTATGAGAAGAGAAAAAAAAGCATTGCTTTAATTTCTATTTTTAGTTTCTATTTGTCTTTCTTGTTTATTGACAATGATTGGCTAGTTTTAATCTATGTTTCTTATAGAAATGTTGTCATATATGTATGCTATCCTTTCTGACGGTTCAAATCTATTTATCTATACTTTCCCGTCTGATGATTCATACTCTGAAGCATCAGATGAAAAAAGCTTTTAAGTATGTTTTTAGCGCAATGTCGCAAATTTTCAAGCTGATATTAATTTTTGTTGTCTTTACGATTTTGCTGTTAGGCGCAAAAGTGTCTCCATTGCAGGCTGTATAGGTTTACTTGGATTGAAAGGTTTCCAGGTTTGGTCTTTGGTCAATTCCATGCCGTCGTCATACCTTCATTGGATGTTCCAGCCACAACACTTGACAATACTTTATAAGCTTCTTGATTGTGAAAGCGTCAGGCAAGCGTGTTGAGCGGGAAGATTTCATTTTTAAAAAGATTTCGTCCTTTCTCTAGTTAAAGCAAAAATAGTCTCCTACACTACTGTACGACTATACTGTAAATCGTTCAGTTATCATACCTATCATTGGTACCATTTTTAAGAATTGAATTGTACTAAATATCTGATTATTTTCTTACAACAATGCTGTTTTAGGGATGGAAGTGACAAGGATTAACTTTAAAAAGTTTAAGTTGTATCGATTTCCAGTTTCACGAAGCCGCACTAGCAAAATGCCTGACTCGATTCTTATACCAAAGGGAGCAATGGATAATATGAAAAAAAGTAAGAGAATAATATAATATTGGATTTTTTCGGACACAATTTATACAGTAATGCTTGACGCCAAGAAAGATGACAATATGTGCTCTTTATCCAACGTGAAAGTGACTATGCTCTTAAGGTAATTGTCAGTTATCAACATCCAGACGTTGGATACATTAAAATGTATAAACCTATACAGTTACATGTATTCAACTTCTTTAGGTATTTTAGCTAAAGTCTAGCAGATTTAATCAGCACCCATCTTTCTGGCAAGCAGAGTACTTAACTTTATCTTAACTTCAGTAGACTTTATCATTTACTTTTTGATCCAGGAAATTATTGCATTTACTCCGGTAGGATATTATCCGTTTACGATCGTGTAAATGAGGAAGATCAATTGCTTAAGGTTGCCACTTGAACTCAAATTAATTCCAGCTCGTAATCTGCTTGGAATGTAAGTTTTGTTTATAGATATTCGATGTTTATTTGCAATATAATGTGTAGTATTTTCTGTGAAATCCAAGAATGTAAGCAAACTAATACTTGACACTATTGCTCTGGAGCCTTTAGCTCGAAAAATAGATCGTATGTAAGTGTCAAGTTGTAAATACAACCAGCTATACAACTTAATTAGCTTAATTCCACCCTTTCATTTGAAATTAGACTTTTCTTGGACATTGGTATATAAGATATAATTGTTATATTAAGATTTGCCAACCCTAAGTATACAATTTCTCCAACAAGAAAGTTTTATCTAATCAAAATTTATTATTTTTTATCCAAAATTGGAATCTTGCCCTTGAAGTGTAATAGATAGTTTATTGAGACTGACATCAAAGTCAGCAGCAATACGCTGTACACGGTTGCTAAGTTCAAATATCTCGGTTTCATCATCTCAGACGAAGGATCGAAACCAGAAATAGCGAGAACAGAGTAGGCCGTATCGGCTCTAGCAAGGTTGCAATCTATCTGGAGAGACCGTGCTATCTTGCCTACCTCAAAGATAAGGCTTGTCTGCTCTCTGGTGATCTCGGTATTTCTGTACGCCTGTGAGGCGTGGATGTTAAACGCTGATCTCCAACACAGAATCCAAGCTTTGGAAATGCACTGTTATCGGAGGGTAATGAAATCATTTATCGTGATCGTGTGACAAATTAGGGAGTCCGACGTTGCATCACCGACGCTATTGGACCACAGGAGGTACTGACAATCATGAAGAACAACAAACTGAAATGTTACGGACACGTGGTTAGGTCGACTGGTCTTACAAAAACCATCGTGCAGGGCACAGTCGGAGGGAGCCGTGGTCGAGAAAGGCAGAGCAAACGATGAAAGGATAACATCAAGGGATGGACCGGCCTCACGGCAGAACAGGACTTGAGAGCAGCTGGGGATAGAACTGGGTAGAGGAGAGTCATAGAGTTATCAGTGGCACCCCAACGGCATCCAGATGCTACGGGATAGGTGAGGTGAGGAAAAAGTTTATGATCAGATAGAAAAACTTCATGGGCATTCTTTAATGACCAAGAGGAATAAAATCGAAATGGTGTGCTCCAATATTTCACAATACAAACGTTAGTGCTTCATAAGTAGACAGTAATGGTAGTCGCGTGTTGCTTGAATTAAAGGAGGTGGAAGCTACGAAAAAATTTCGATTTCACAGCTGAGAAAATAAACACAAAGTAAACTAGAAATGAAAGACGTCAAAAAAGTACACAAGCAAGACGATGATAATACCCAGCAGAGCAGCAGGCATTTCATAAAATTGTGGTAGGGAAGAGATGAGAGGAAAAATTTTCAAGATACTGCACTCCTAATGGACTAAATGACCCTGAATATACTTGTATTTGTTAAATGTCAATGCAATTGAGCTAGGTATGAGATAAGGAAAACAGTACAAAAGCAAACCCACAAAGCTAGTAACCTTCAGCCTGTTAGTCTTAATCCCCTGTTTATATCTGCTCTCTTAATGCCATCGACAGGAAGATTTAATGTGCTAAAGCTCTGCGGTTCTCGATCAACATCCATGTTATTAGCTCTCGCTTTGTACTTTACTTTTTGTGGTCATGCTGGATAGCGGCATCATGTTTTGTTGTTCGCTGTTGCTTGCTCTAGGTATTGGATCTGTTATTACAACAGCATTTCAGCCGTTTACCGAAATGAAGATGGCAGTTAATCCACCATCAGCTAATGAACGGTAAGGGATGAAGATTGTATGTTTACTTTTCAAAGAAACAGGACATCATAAGTATATACGATTGGAAAAGAGATTAAAACGAGACATCAAACAGACACATTTTTACAGGCACCTCGACCAGAACACCTTGAACAGACATGTCAAACAAACACCATTAGCTGACCTGACCAACAGAAAAACCAAAAATCATCTCCGGAGGAAAGAAAACCTTCAAAGGACACGTTCCAAGGACACTTTGATGGAGAACTTATAAAGGACACCACGAGTGGTGCATGGTGCAAAAAATTATGTTCACTTTCAAATGGGCCATTGTTCTTTGATGCCTTATTATCTCTCTATATGTTGTGTTGTGTGATTCTCGGGCATTTGACGGCAGTAATAGAAAGCCTGTTCATTACGAACGGAAGATGCAAAGGTTTTTTGTTCGTGTTTAAGCAATTCAACTGTTACAGAGCGAGAAAAACCTTAATGACGCATTAAATTGTTTTGGTTGTCTTTTGTTTTTGTCACTATGTATTGTTTTGCTTATCGTCTCCGAAATTCTTGACGTAACCATTTCTAAGTGCGAGAAAGTCTAGCTCACTATGGTTAAAAAAAGCAATGGTTCAAGATAAATTGTGCTAAGTTTTATTACCAGCAATAAACTTCGCTAACTTTGAAATTAAGTTTCAAGAAAATCATCCTCATCAACCTGTTACTACATAAACAGCCTTTTCTTTTCATGCGTGTGAAAAGAATGTTGTGGACACTCAAAAATTATTGCTAATAATCAGTGTTTTTACTAGTAAATTTCACACTTGCCCTTAGCTTAATCACTGATCAGTTTGTCCCTTTACACCTGTGTACTTTATTTAAAACCTGTCTGTATACATTTACAAATAAACTCCAACTCAATAGTTTACCAGTGACGGTAAATCATACCTACAATAAATAAATATCTGACAGACTTATTCATTTGAGTTGTTAAATGAAACTAGAAGAAACGGCTCTCTTAAGCATCCATTTGAGGAAAACAAGTTGTTTTTCTTAGCATTACGTCATCTTCAAAGGTGTCAGAAATAAGGCTAAAAATTAGTATTAGATGCATAAGATAGCATATTTAAAGCAGTTCTTTTCCTTTGGGATAAGTAGACAGGAAAGGAAAACATTTGTATGTTGATTTAATGACAATATTATTAGAGGGAAAGATTATTCAATGAAATTTTACTCAGCGCGATTCAGAGCTACTTGTTCAAAGCAAATGTAGGTTAATTTTGTGTTAAACTAAATTAGGTTACTCACAAGAGTAAAGATATGGAAGGAAGGATGGGGAAAATGATTAGTGGAACATTAAAGTATCCTGATGCTACGGTTATCTTTCCAGAATGAGAGGACGCGTTGCATTGGCTGTTATTGTAGGTGATAGGCATGGAATTGAAGTACATACAATACAATTGGTGTTTCTAAACCATTAACAAATATAGGAAATAATAGTTTTCTAGAAGAGACCAATTTGAATATTTATGAAGTTTGATAGCATTAAAGGTTCTCCCTTACAGCAGTGAATGCGTATCCGTCTTCTAAGTGAATGTAATTTTGGAAACAAAGAATCTTGATAGTTTGTAGCCCAATATTTATTAGTATTGAAGGTATAAAAGAGGCCCTTGGGCCTGTAGCAAAGAAAACAGCCCCACTCAAGTCACTAACTGGTGAAGTACTCACCAACCTTAAGTCTCACCTCGACAGATGGGTCGAACATTGCGAGTAACTCTATGGAGAAGAAGTCTTTGCCACTGAAGATGCCATCAGGGCCGCTGTCCTACGGTAACCAGTCATAGAAGATCTCGACAGTCCAATCACAGTGGTAGAAGTTGGTAAAGCTGTCAAAGCCTTACGACTCAGAAAACCTCTAGGCGTGGATAGGATACCCTGGGACGTTTTGAAGGCAGGCGGAGACTTCCTCATTGAGAAGGTCCGTGATCTCATCACACACTGTTGGCAACAACATTGTGTTCCACAGGAGCTGAAAGATGCTAATATCATAACATTGTAAAAGAACAAAGGCGATCTACAAGATTATAACAACTACCGTGACATCCTTCTGCTTAGTCTAGCAGGCAACGTATTTGTCAGGGTCCTGCTGTCTCGCCTTGTGTCACTGACCGAATTGTTGCTGAAAAGCCAGTGCGGTTTCCGAGCACACAGATCTACTGTTGATGTGGTGTTCTCTCTCCGTCAGCTACAAGAGGAGTGCACAGAACAAGAACATCTCTATGTCGTCTTTGTGACTCTTAGTAAAGCCTTCAACTGTATAAGTCGCTCTGGTTTATTCCTGACCCTCCGAAAACACTTCTGGAGCTGTTGTGTGGATTCGACGACAATATGTGTGTCACAGTACAATTCAGTGGCAATCGTTCACGCTGTTTCAACATTCGGTGTGGTGTCAAACAGGGATGTGGCCTGGCTCCAACATTGTTTGCCATTCATTTTTCTGCTCTCCTGAGTAGAGCTTTTCAAGATCCGTCAGGCAGTACATGCAAGAAGTGCTGGAAAGCTATGCAACCTCAGACAACTTCGGGCCAAGACCAATAATATTGATAGAGTGGTGGTTCGTAAACTTTTATATGCTGATAATGCTGCGTTCGTGGCTCACTCACAGGATGAGGCTCAGGCTTTCTGTAACTCATATGCTGCTGCCTGTACTGAATTTGGATTACGCATGAGTCTCAACAAAACCTTGTCCTTACACAAAATGTACCAGTTGACCAATAACACACCTCTCAGCGTGGTGAAACCTTTTACCTATCTTGGCTCAATAGTTAACACGGACAACACCTTACAAATTGAGCTGGACCTCCGGATTAGAAGAGCCTCGACAACTTTTGGCCGTCTTCAATCAAGAGTTTGGAGGAACAAGCACATCTCAGCGAAGATCAAAGTACGTGTCTACGAGGCTTGTGTACTGAGTGTGCTTCTACATGGAATCGAAACACGCTCAACCTAAAGACAACATCAACATCGCCTCAACACGTTTTATATGAGATGTCGTCGCTCCATTATGGGTGTCTCATGGCATGAGCATATTCCAAATACTGTTGTCCTTAACGTAACAGGCACGACAGATATGTATACCATACTATGTAGCCTTCGCCTGCGATGGGCTGGCCATGTTGTACATGTGGATGACAACCGCATACCAAAAGCCATCTTCTGTGGTGAGCTAGCAGTTGGCATACGTCCTGTAGACCACCCTCGCCTGAGGTACAAAGATGTCCACATGATTTGACCTCTTTTGGTTGCTGTACCGAGACGTGGGAGAAAAGGAAAGAACAGGACCGTGAGGTGACAAAAACTCTGCACTGGTGCATCACGCTCCTTGGACAGTGACGTGCAGTTTTACAACGAAAGACGAACACGACACCGTCCTGATATGTCGCATGCGATAGAAGAGGCCATGATTACAATGATGTTGTGGACAGAAATACACTTCGCTCATAGCACATATCAATCTTTTTGATACCTCTTTGAGACGCTGACATCGCTTTAGTATCTCAATATTGAATATTTTATTAATGTCAGTATAATTATGCTACATTTATTATTGATTAATTTACTTACTCTCTAAGGTTTGAATGAATTTTAAGTCCAACAAAACAGTAATAATGCGAGAGAAGATACAACTTTCGTGGTATGAAGGTTCTTATACCATACTGAAACTACATTTGAACTACTTAAGAACATGTAATAGCATTTAACAGTATAGTTTCCATAAAGTATAGACTAATACTGACAGATAAATAGCAAGCCTTTATTTTCATTCAAAAATAGAAAGGCTAATTCACATTAATGAACTGGCATTTATGTTTCTAGCACTCTCTCAATTAAATCAGTTAACAAATTGACACATCGAGAGCGGATGAAATTTTAAGTAAAGTAATGACAAAGCTTATCATTATTGCATATCTTAGATTTTCTGCCTTCCCTGTAAAAGATTCTAGTAGCCAATTTCAAGTTGCCTGTAAAGCGAGATTTGCAATTCTACTCTCATGTCAATGAAACAAAATTGAGCTTACACAGTAACATTTAGTTACTCATCCGTGTTCACTAAATTGTTAGATCTATGAAAATTATTACTTTTATTAGGGTAAGCAAGGAGTATTAAAAACGAGCTTGATGATTCATTACTGTACAAGATAATTTATAAACATTTCGGCATAGAAAGCGTTCATGCGTGGTTCATTTTATTACTCATGATGTCCAAAATATTGTAAAATATATCTATTGAATAATAGGTTGATATACATCGTATTGTAGTATACTATTTTAATGTTTATGATTATTATTTTGTTTTACACACTCTACCATGCTCACTGCTTCCACTGGTACTTGCACACAAGACAACAAGGGTAATATGTCGGCAGAACACATATACCACCTGTAACCGTATTTTCTCACACAGACACACACAGACACACACAGACACACACACACACACAATTACTCGAGAGGACGGTCAAGGTTAAATAATTAGGAGTCTTTCGACTCGTCCTGTTGAGTTGTTTAGCTAAATAGGAAAAGCGTCAGGTTTCCAGTCAGATAAACATTCTTTGAAGCTCAAATGGGGTTATGATTTTGACTTTATTTCTGCTATAATTTATGTTATACTTGTTTATTTTTCCCTTAGCAACAGGATGTTTTTACGGACAAACATTATCTCAACAGTGGTTTTGCCGAAGCCAGAGGGAACACTCAAACAAGATATTACACTTACATTCAAGCATGAAGAGGTAACATAAATACAGACCATAAGAATCTTATTGATCATTCTGAATTACTTAAGATCTCAATGGTCTTATCAGCAATAATTAATTGTGGTTGTTTTTTCAGTTTTTTGTCACCTGTGATATTCTGTGCATGCTTGAGCGAAACTTTTGCCGTCTCGTGTCACCAGTACCCAATGCTACGTGCTTAAAAGATGAAGTCCGTGCCTTCAGATCATACTTTTGAGGCTGTGATCTGCTAATAGGAATCTGCTATGTTCGGACTTTATAGATATGGCATGTCCAAGCACCCTAGAGAACGGGATACAACATGGTGGCTTTACCTGGAAGAGTAGAATTTTACATTTATTGTGCCTTTTCCTTGCTGATCCAATCTTAAAAATTGATAATGAGAATTCCAGTCAAACAACGCCAAAATATTTCGACATACAGTGTCATCAGTACCCATATGTACTTGCTTATGTACTTGTGTGTCGCTAGGTTTGAAAGATTCGTAGGAAGTTGTTAAAAGTTTTAATTGGCAAAAATGTTGACTACTTCAGTTTCCAGTTTAAGATGATCAAAATCCAAGCGAGAAGGCAGTCATTTAACTAGATGCGCTGATTGTTAATGAAATGAGAAGTACCAACTAGGTTCCATTTGATGTTGGGAGCTGGATGAGTCGTAGGATGACACCAGTACAGCTCCTTGCAAGTGCCGACCAAATTACTTTTTCATTTGATCACTGCTCTGATATGCGAAAGCAATTTTTAACTGTTATTTTGCTTAATCTATTTGCTTTAGAACAGCTCCATAGAAGCTGCTGAATGCGTATTTTGGGATTATTCTGCACGGTATGTTATAATTTATGGAAATTGAATTATCTTTCACTGCTGATTCTGCTTGTGTTGATTGTCAAATTGAAAATTGAAAATAACATCCTTAAATGTATTGTTGTTGTATTATGGGAAAGAGTACCTTCACAAATAGTAAACAAATATCATGACCGAAGAATGCCGTGCCCTGGGGCTAGTATATGACTTTAATATACTTTCAATGCCTTTTTTAGCAGAAGGAAAAGATCGATCCACATTTTCAGACTATCGTGCTTTAGCTATGCACATCTTGGCCACATACCAATATCAGAATATTCTGAAAATGCATCATTTCCTTGCTTAACCGGCCAAAGTCTTCCTGCAAGTCTTAAATGCTTGTGCCATGTCATCCTCCTAACTTGAGATGTAGAAGGAAGCCTTGGTATGCAGTCATTAAGCTCCCTGAAAACAATATTCTATTAATTTCAATGTATTATGCTAACTAACCGATCTAGATTTAGACATTAAACTCCACTGAAGACAACAAGAGAAATGAGTTAATAACAAAATGTACTTGCGAAATCAGTATGTTTCCAGCCTGCGCACTCCCAGCTACAAAAATATGCAAATGAGGATAGGATCCAACCTACCAAAGTCAAGCTCTGAAACCGGCAGCGAAAAAGAAACTATTGTTGAAAGAGACCTAAACAAGAACTCTTATTTTTTAGACTGGTTTGACGGCTTTAATGTAGACAGGTACCAAAATCTTATGAAATAGTTTTCGCTCTTCTACGTATCAAAGCATTATCATTCCAAAATACATATTTGATAGTACATGGTAGAAGAAATCCAAACGTTCGCTGTTCATGAGGTTTTTACGCTAGCGACAAATGGTGCCTATCTAGAGGTAACTGGCACCAGGAGAATATTTAGGTAATTTAATAATGAGTCCCGGAGATGTGTAATCTTTGTGCTGAGCTTCTGACTGACAAAATCCAAAAACAACTACTTTATCCGAGACACTCGTTACTGATGAATGGATGCTGAGTTTTTCATAGTGCTTTCAACTATCCTTAAATTAACATAAATTTATAATTACACCCTTTGCATTCCGTGTTTCGGTTTTGTGTAAACAGGGAGCTTTTTGAGACTGAACGTTTCGCATCTCTCGTTTGCTATTTTCTATATTAGCCACAACTGTAGATGAATTATTAACGGAGACAGTATCTTGCTGGACTTGGATATATTTTAGGAAATTAAACAGAGTACTAAGAAAAAACACTACTGTCTACTGATGCTACAAAATCTTCCTTGAGGTTGATGATGATTAGATTGAAAATGTTCTATAGGTCATTAATAATCAGAGGAACAAAAACAATTTTTTTCTAAACTGGTGTTAAATATAAATTACGTAGTCTTCGTAATAATGTCGTAATTGAAGGAAAATTCAGCCAAATTGGTCTAGCTTTCAATACCTGTTTACGTTGAATAAAATTTCAATTCTTCACATTTCTGGACCCTTAAGAGATTTTGTTGTCGAGATCCATAATCCAGTACTTCATTCGTATCCTTTCCAAAAGTTAATCGTTCGTTCCTTATACCAAAGGGGATAATTCCTGAACATTTTACCAAAATCCATCCGAATGATTTTGAGTTATCATGCTAACGAACAGACGGACAGACAAACCAAAAAACGACAAACAAGTGCTGACAAAAAACATAACCTCCTGGCAAAAGTAATTAGCAACTCGGAACTTTGGTACACAACGCACAAGTTCTGGTTTTCGTATTATGTTACCCTGTCATGGTGGACAAGAAACGGAAAGTTATTCTTGCTCTTAAATGGATTTCTATCAACAGCAAGATAAATCTTGGTTTGTTCAAATTTACTTGCTTACAAGACCAACATTTTAAACGTAAACAGTTATTACCTTCTCTCTTAGACGTTTACTGATTGTCTTTTAGACGTTTACTGATTGTCTTTT
>JANTCA010069217.1:0-15711 GCA_024741275.1 Chironex yamaguchii
TTATTGTCATTCATTAGCTGATATTACTTTGTGAAGCAGACAGTGATAGGACTGTGGATAGCTCGAATGTAACTTTGTCTTATCCTTTTACAATTCACATTAGCTAGCAAAATGTAATATTGTATTTAAGTAGCCTTTGCAAATCAAATTATCTTTGGAGTGTGTGGAAAATATTAAGCTATGTTTTTGAAAGATCTAAAAGTGTATGTTGGTGAGTTTATATTCGTCAAAACAATCAGACTAATCTCCATGAAGGTGTTTGTAATTAAGATAATTGTGCTTTTCTTTCCACTTTACTTTTTCAGTACTCATAAATTCTTTACTTGGCTATTTTTTGGTTTGTTTTCTGTTTAACAGTTTAGAACATTCCTTGAGCAATTTCTTGTGATTTATTGTCTAAATCTTCACTTCATATAGAGCCTGCCTTTCAGAACAGTCCAGCATGTCATCAGTACAATTGATCCACTGCTTACAAGAGAAAACTATGTCATAATTTTTGTGATAGGACAATTAAAGGTTAGTACTTTCATAAACCTTTCTGTGTGTTTGCAAACATTAGATTATGTTAGAGGAGTATGTTATAAGGTAGTGGAAAGAGTTGCATACATGTAAAGAGCATTTTAGTTTGAAAATTTTAAACCTTACTAATATGCATTTTGCTGTATTCTGCATGCACACGTTCCCTAAAACCTACATAGTTTTGTAATTTGCTGAAACCTCTTTTGAGTCATTTTGGAAAGTTAATATGCCAGTTCATAATAGCTCTTCATATTTCAATGTGTTTTATTTACTAAAAGATGGATCAGAACATAAACATCAACAGCATGCATGCATTAATATTTTGTTGGGAAAATGTTTCTTTGTATTTACCTTTTCCTTGCCTAATGCTCTTATCTTTATCACTGAGTATGAATCAAATTATTGCTGCTGTGGTATTGTTTACTAGACAAATTTGTAACACTTGATTTGACAAAAAGAGAATTTTCAGCAAAAACTTTATAAGTTAAATTCAAAATAACTCAACTTAGCTTTCAAAACGTAAAAAATAAGAAGATACTTAATTTCAGCAAATCTACAAAATTTTGCTTGCTAATTTAATTTTTGCTTGTAATAGCTTTTTTGAGTGGTATGATCATTAGTCTGTTTGCGTACTGTTTGAGGTATATGGGTAGTTGAATCTTTATTCAGTTCCCGTGTTGCACCTGGATAGATGTTGAAGTTTGGTAGTGTTCATGTAATGCTTAAAGTCTGGAATAGTCTGGCCATTTCCTGTATGACAGACTAGCCCACCCTCTGAACAAATGCTGACAACAAGGAGGCCAAAATATTTTCAGGATGCTGTTATCATGACCCTCTACAGAAACAAGGTATCAAAATCAGATTGCTTGCACTACAGAGGCATCACCCCACTCCTTATTGCAGGAAAGGTCCTGGTAAGGGTCTTGATTAATTGCCTGATCTTAACAATCACCCTGAAAACTTACCAGAAAACTAATGTGGCTTCCAGTCCAATCAAAGGACGACAGACATGGTTTTTGTCCTTTGCCAACTGCAAGCAAAATTGTAGGGAACAACACCAACATTCATTTGTCACTTTTCTGGACCTAACCAAGACTCCATTCAGTCAACTGGTCCAGTCTGTGGACCCTGTTGCAACCTCATGGCTGACCACTTGCCAAGCTTCTCAAAGTAGTTAGCAAACTCCATGACAATCAAGAAGGCTAAAATTGAACGAATGGCACTCTGACCCTTCCTAATTTAGAAGGGAGTCAAACAGGGTTGTGTTCTCGTGCCAACCCTGTTGTCCCTCTCCTTCAGTACCATGCTCAAAGAAGCCATAAAAGAGAAGATGAGGGAGTCTTCCTTGGTTCCCATTAAAAAAAGGAAAACTAATAATGGAGCCAGACAAATATAATGGATATAACACTGAATACAATGGTGATGACATTGATGATGGTCTTGTTGATGATTATGATGATGATGCTGTTGTTGATGATGATGATGATGTTGTTGATGGTGTTGTTGTTGATGATGATGTTGTTGTTGATGATGATGACAATGATGGTGATGACTATGACAAAGTGAGCATCACAGAAATGTGGCCTGGAGGAACTAGCGAGATGGAGATTATAGATTTGTTATGTGCTTTTCATCAAATTTTTGTAGATGCATTTGAGACATTCAGCTGAAATTATCTTTTGATTTCAAGCTGAAGGTGAATTGTGTTTAAGTTCCAATGCTTACTAAAATAGTGAATAAAAGAATTGATTTGATTGCTTGTTGTATTGACACATGTGTCCCTGCACCTGTCCCTGCACTTATTCTTTTGTTTTCTTTGTTAACTCAGTTTATATTTCACCACTCTTTATAATCTTTGTGTTTTAGACTGACAATGACCAGCCACATTCTTTTAGTGAAATGTTTCTTCTCCATGAACAAGGTGGATCGTTTGCTGTAAGGCATCAAATATTTCGTTTATCTCTTCATCATCAGTAGCGTCTCTGAATTTGGCAGATGTTGATGCTCATCTCAAATGTAGCATTACCGCGATGGAGATGTGGCATTGGATGGACATTGTTTTTTTCTTCATGTCACTTGCAATACAGGTGTAGTGTCAAGGGACCTTTCACTACAATCAATGATAGATACTTATTTTACGATAATAAGTCTTATAATCTGTAACAATTGATCTATCTCTTTAAATGTCACTGACACACGTTAGACACGTTTATTATGGTCTATTACCACTAATAAAGGTGTTCTGCAGATTTACTGAGCTGTAAAGCCTGTTTCATACCAGTGTTCTAGACATATATCCGAAACAATGCTCAGTAGCAGAATGAGTAATGCTACAGGTGTGAACGTGTGAACTTTTTTCCTGGGCTGACATCTTTTCTAAATATCAGCATGGTTTGATGATAACAACACCGGTTTCAAACACTATTTAAAAAATGCCGCTGATCTGTTTTGGTGGCACCATACCTAGTCCAATTTCATGCATTTGAATTAATGACATATCTGCTATTACTTCATTCTCAGTACTAAAATTCGCATTTTAATCCAATTCAAAAGCTGCTGGTTCGAAATCTTTGTCCTGATTTTTAGGAACACTAATGCAAAACACCCCATGAATGCTAGTGATTTACCTAGTTGTTTAGAATCACTATACATTCATTGGATTAAAATTACTAGTGTGAAACAAGCTTAACAGAACCTGGCCTGTTTTGTGGTAACACTTTTGGACAATTTTTGTGTAATTTTGTTAAGGTAATGTTTTAACAGAGTTACTATAGGCCCGCATCTGTTGGCAGTTTGGTCATGTTTCTTTCCGCTTTTGTAAATTTTAAGTACATGCAGATAATATTAATACTTTGAGTAGTAATAAGTCTTGACATTGGTGTATGCTGTTGTGAGTAGCATTAGCTTTCTAAGAGCTGTTCCATCAGAGTTCAGCCTGTTTTGTATCTCGTCATCCAGATTAGCTCTTAAGTTCAGGATGCTGCCAAGGTAGTGGAAATGTTCAATGTTTTCCACTTATCCTGCCAGCCATAATATAAGGGGCTGGTGACTGCAGTCCTTCTGGAGCTGGTTGGAACGGAGTTTCCATTTTTATTTTATACATAGTCAAGCCAAGCTTGTGATTGGCATCATTGTAGAGGTTGAGTGCCACTTGTAGATCACCAGCTGTTTGCGCAACAAGCATACAGTTGTCTGCATTCTGCAAGTCACTGGTGTTCTCCACTGACACTTTGCATGGCACTCTTGAGTTGCTGCAAGTTAAATAGGCTGTCAACAAAGCGATATCTGATTGAGACACCTGGGGGCAGGTGGTAACATGTTAAAATTGACACCACCAGGAGATAAATGTCAAATATTGTAGGGCCAGTCTTGCAACTTTGCTTCATACTTGTGCAAATGCTGAATGAGTCGGATTTGGTCCCTCTGCATGTAACAGATGCAGTCATACCATCTTAAAGAAGTCTTAAGATGGACACAAATTTTTGTAGGACATCCAGTGCGTCCCAGGATTTGCCACAGAGACTCACCGTTCAGGGTATCAAACACCTTATTGAGATCAATTAAGGCCATTTAGAGGTCTTTATGTTGTTCAGTACTTTTCTCCTGAATTTGATGAGCAGCAAATATGTCTGTTCGTTTGCATGTTAGAAGTGATATCTTTTGAAAGAGTAACCAAGCGATTCAATAAAATTCATGCAGTAATTTTTCCAGCAATCGACAACAGTGATATACCATGGAAATCCTTTCTTGAATACGGTGACAACTAGAGCATTTTCCAGTTCGTCTGGTAGAGTTTCTTCAGTCCAGATTCGTGTGATAAGTCCCAGCAGTTGACCTTCAGGGGATTGCCACCAGACTTATAGATCTCTGTACAAATTCCATCAGATCCAGTTTCTTTGTTGCTTTTCAGCTGTGTAATGGCACTGCCAAGCTTAGAAGTCGTTGGGGCATGGCATGGCATGCCTCTTTTGTGGTAACTCGATTCAAAAGGTCATCAATTGTCCTTGGATTCCTTGAAGATCTTTCAAGACTGGGACTAGGCTGTTCTTGATTGCAAAGCCAACATCATCAATTCTATGATCAGTTTCAGCCAGGCCTTTTCCAGTAGAATCTGTAACCTACTTCCTCTCTCAGTCGCCCGTCTCCAGGCAGCCGTGTTTCACTGATAGCCGCAATGTTGACATCAAGTCGGCCAAGTTAACGATTAACAAAAGCTGTGCTCCTTTCAGGACAGTTTGAAACTTCACTATCCATCAGTGTTCTAACGTTCCAGGTTGCTAATATAATTTTTTTCTTTAATTTTCTGCCGCAGAAATGGTGTCCTGCTGGGCACCCAGCCAGGGGTTGTTTAAGATGGACTACTTTTGGGCACCTTTTTCAAGTTCCCTCCTCATTTATGAGGTGAGCAGAGTGAATCCTAAATAGGACTGGTCAGTCATAGATGCAGCTACTGAAGAGTGACTCCATCCAAATCCAGTCACTAGAGCGACCATGACTCATCTACTGCCAAATGTGTGCAGATTCGCAACTAGGGGCTTCCAAGTACACAACTCTGCCCCCTTCGTTACTCCTCGCTTGCACGTGATCTTTTACCGTGAGGTATCTGCTGCGCCTCCAGTGTACGGCACCCTTGACAGTCCAGGAGCTTATGACAGTGGCAAGATAACCAGGACAACTGAGGCTCTTGGACTGTTGCAATGGAGGCCGAGCACTGGAAATATGGCCCCATCTCGCCCTAACGCAGTCCATAAATGTGTTGCAATAGACATCTAATGTTCAGTGTCCACACTGAGGTCGACAGGTGGTCCTGGGTCAAAGAACTGCACTCAGTGACCTTCACGACTTACCATCCACTGCCCTGCAAACCAGCAGCTTTACCATAACCCTGGTAAGGGGGCTAGGGTAGCTACGCCCCACCATAGGCTTGCCCTTAGACTCCAGAGTAAAGGAGACGCCCAATCCCCGGTTCACAAGCTACCAGATATATATGATTATCTTAGGATTGTAGTCGGTGAATGGAAAATGAGGGGGCAAAACGTCTGCCAAAAACTAGCTTCGTAGTTTACCTCTTCATTTGTAATGCTTAAGCCAAAAGCACTGTTGTAAAAGAAGGCATAGAAACCAGCTAATCTCCATGAAACGATGGCACAGGGTCGGTAGTTAAGTCCATGATACAAAGTTCAATATTTATAGCCGACAATCGTTAAAAGAAAGTTTTTGAAAGTGTTCACTTTGCGAAAAATTTGAGGGAGGCAACTACTCCCTATGCCCCCAACGACTACAGCCCTGTATCTGCTGATATGTATTGATTATAACTATCGATTGTTTGCGAAATTTAACTTCAAACAAGTTCCTCTTGGAAATACAAATCTACTGAGTCCAAATGACGTCCGTCACCTATCCGTATAATTGTGGGTCAGGTTACCCAGGAGCTTCGGACCCGTGTCTCATGATCTGCCGCCTTTCACGGTTGGGCTACCTGTCGCATGACCAGCGATGTGTCTTCATCATTGCAAACTTTACAAAGATTCAAGTTTGCAAATCACTGAATATTTCGGCTAGTGAGTTTACAATTCTAGAGTTGATTCCTGTTCTAAAGAGTGAAAAGGATAAAGCTCTTGGCCGAGACAAAATCGCAGCTATCCTGTGGAAAAATCCTATATTCCACCAATTGCTCATCGATCTTTGCAATTTTGCATCTAGTAACCATATTTCACCTTGCATATGGTTTGAGTCTCAAATGATTGCGATTCCTAAAAAAGGTGATCTGACATTGCCAACCAATTATCGAGGTATATCATTACTTTCCGTTGCTGCCAAAACATGCAACAAGCTAATTCTGAATCGCTTCCATCCAAAACTTTACCCTATTCCCCGTAAAAACCAAATCGGCTTTCGTCAAGGACGATCAACTTAAAGACAAATTCTGACACTGCACAGAATAACCGGAGAACCTACATATTGCAAGAAGACAGTAGCTTTATTTTTTGTAGTATTTTTTCAGCAAGGCCTTTGACTCTGTCAACTGAGAGAGAATGTTTGAGATCTTAGGGTCTTAAGGTATGCGGATTTCCGTAGTTACAGGGAAAGAAATGGACTTGTCTAGCAGCCTAGTCGACATCCTCTTCATATCACAAATGCTGATTTTGCTAGATGGTCAAAGACAAATACCGATGCAACTTCATAACCAGAAAGTTAAAGAAAATCGAGAAGTAATGTGATGGTTGATTGATGCGGTATTTTACTTGAGGAAACAGGAATTGGCTTTTAAGGGCATGATGAGTTTGGAAATCCCCAAAATAAAGGGAATTATGTCGAGTTATTACATGATCTGGAAAACTTTGATTATGTTTTAAGAAAGCATTTCACTGAAGCATCTGCATTTATTGGTACTTCAAAGCATGTCCAAAATGGCTTGATATGCTGTATTGCAAAGCTTGTCACTTCTGAAATCATATCTGAGCTCAGTGCTGCAAATTGCAATGGAACTTGATGAAAGTCCAGACTTTTCCAAACATGAAGAGCTTTCGTTGGTTTTTTGATACGATTATAATTTTCAAGTTTTTGAGCAGTTTGTAGAATTTATTGGTTGCAGTGTAGAGAGAAGTGCGGAAGAGATTGCCTTGATGAAGATAGAGCAGTACAGAGTTGGAAACAAACTATTTGCCCAGACATAAGATGGTGTCTTCATGATGCCTAGTGAAATTTCTGGGGTGAATGTGAGGATCAAGGAGAAATATCTGAAAGCTTTATTTGTACATTGCTATGCTTACAAGCTAAACCTTGTTTTATCTCAGAGTGTTAAGAAAATAAGCGCATGCAAGAGATTCTTTTCCACTTTGACTGGAATCTCTGCATTTTTTTCTCGACCGACATTGGTGATATCACATTTGCAGCATCTGCACCACTATATAAAAACGCTAGTGAGTTCGTCAGCCAGTCGTCAACAACCAGAGAGAATTGTGAGAGCTTGAAGTAGACAGAATTCGTCACTTATCCTTCGAGATAGTGGACAACATCTAGGTTCAACTTCCTGATAGATTTCAGTCAATTTCTATGCTTTATTTTGTTGAACTTCTGAAGCACAGCAAGATTTCTCTTCATCGCCATCAATTTCCTAAAACTGTCTTCTTGTCGCTCTTGAAGACCTTTGGCCGCCATTTTGTCAGAGTCAAGCTTAAGGCAGAACTGAGAGCCTTTTACTACGACAAAGAGGTTGAAAACCTTTTCGCACCAGCAGATTTTAGAATTGTTAAATACAACAGAGCTTTTCAATGCCACAAATTGTAAAGCTCTGTGAACTCGTTCTGCCAGTTCCTGTCACTTCAGCCTCTGTAGAGCACTCTTTTTCTGCTCTCAAGTACATTAAGAGCTATTGTCGCAATAGTATGGGCCAAAGCAGATTGTCTGAACTATCTTTGCTATATATTTAATATGATACTCGAATGAAATCTTTGCTCTATGGTAATATTATTGAACATTTTGTACAAGTTGATTTGTTGAACATTTTGATTTAGCTTCGTTTTGGTTAAGGAACACGTGTGTTGAGAGAGCGTGGGGAGTCGTTGTGAAAGAGAGTAAGAAAAAAGGTTGTTTTATCGTTATTGTGAACATTGTGAGTTTGTGTATCGGGACAAATCGGTACATAGTGGCGACCCTGCCAGGACGACCAGGTGGTGAAGATCAATCATTCTGGTGAAAACGTATTTCTACATTCATGAGCATTTACCCACAATAAAACTTTTAACTTCTCTTTGAGGTTTAGGCCCATTTATATGTATTTTTATGAAATTTGACCTCCGGGTATAGAGTTAACCCACCAAGCGGGATACTTAAGGCTAATTTCGGTGCTCCGGAGCAGGTTGAGGGGTCTGGGGAAGTAGTAGATGTGCCCAATAATGAAAAGGGGGAAATAGAAAAGGAAATGGCAAAGATGAAATTTTATGGGGAGCAAATAAATGATCTTATTGAAGAGAATGATAGAAATTAAAATGGCAAACCAGAGAATGGAAGACATCCATACCCAGTTGCTAGCTCTAATTTCACAAGTACAGGAAGCGAAAATATGTAATATTGAAAGTAGTAGGGATGTGAGACAATGGAAGGAAGCCATCAAGGAGAGCTTTATGCCATGGGTTAATGAGAAAGAAAGGCTAACAAAGGTATTAAAAGATCAGCAAGAAAAAGTTAGAAAAGACAAGGAAATAGAGATGTACAGGGAAGCATAGAGCAAACTTGAAGCAGAACAAAAAAGGATGAATGAAGTTCACAAAATGTAAGCTAAGTTTGAAGAGGAAGCTAGAAAACAAAGATACCAGTTAGAAAAGGAAATGCGGGAAGAGAAATTAAAAGCAGAACAGGAACTAGTAGAGAAGAGGCTAGAGGCAGGCAAACACCATCACACTGATCAGGCAAAGCTTCCAAAATTAAAAATTATACCCTTTAATGGGACTGCAGTTGATTGGGTGAGATTTGAGAACATGTTTATTACTCAGGTACACAACAAAGAGGTGGCAGATGAAGTAAAGTTTGGGTATTTATTAGAAATGGTGTGTTCCAAGGTGAGAGAGAAGATTTCAGACCTAAGACCAGGTACAACAGGATACAAAACAGCTTGGGATAGATTAACTAGAGAGTATGGACAAACACAGACAGTTCTGAATGCACATGTCAGTGAAATAATCAATTTACTTACAGTGAGAGGGACAAACTGAGAAAATTGTAAGTTTCTGTGAAAAGCTTAGCAAATGTTATGATGCCCTACAAACACTAGAAAAGGAAACAAGCATTGGGGGGCTCATGATGACAGTAATAAATAAGCTACCCCATGTCAAGCCAGATATTGTCCGCACAGATGATGACTGGGAGAAGTGGGACATGGGAGACCTTATAAGTAACCTTGAAAATGCTATTCTAGATACTCAAGGTCATCTAAACAATCGGCCATTAACTTACATAGAAAGTGAAGTTGGGGAGGGTAAAGTGTTAACCCCTAATACTATCATGTGGGGCCAAAATGCCCACACCTTTGATGACATTGAAATTGAAGTGAGAGTGTAACAAAATTCCAAAGACGTCTGGAAAATGCTAGAGCACATATCTGGAGAAGATGGTCACAAGAATACGTAAAAAGCCTGATGGATCACCACAGGATCAACAGATCAGGGACAGTGTTTCCGGAAATCGGAGAAGTGGTTCTCATCGTGGGAGAAGAGAAGAACAAAGGTCTGTGGATGAAGGGGAGAGTCATCAAGCACGTAACTGGTAAAGATGGAGTCATTCGTGGAGCAATTGTGTTACATAAAGGAAATCATTTGGAAAGACCTTTGCAATTGCTGTCTCCAATAGAGATTAAAAGTGAACTGGTTGAAAGAAATCCTGTCGGGAATATGGAGCAGACAAAGCCTACAAGAAGATGCAGAGAAGCAGCTAAAGATGCGCAAATGAAGACAAAACTTATTTTGGAGGATGAGTGAAGTGATTAACTAAAACTTTAGTTTTCCACTAAACTTTTAGGGGAGTGTGTACAAGTTGATTTGTTGAACATTTTGATTCAGCTTCGTTTTGGTTAAGGAACACGTGTGTTGAGAGAGAGTGCGTGGAGAGTCGTTGAGAAAGAGAGTAAGAAAAAAGGTTGTTTTATCATTATTGTGAACATTGAGAGTTTGTGTATCGGGACAAATCGGTACAATTTTACCAATATGAAAGAGTGTCGAATCCACCTTTCATAAAAAAAATGAGTTTTTAAAAGCTAATCTTACCATCTGAAATTCAATGCTTTATAATACATACATTTTGAAATTAGTTCGGAGCGTTTGTTTAGTAGGTTATTGTTTTTGCCTTTGATGATTTGTAGCTCTTCCGATGTGCAGAGGTCGCACCTTTTTGAGTTGTTGCTGTATGGTTGGGCTGAGATAATAACTAACCATTGGATTCAGTAGTCTGATTTGTTGTCTTTAAGTTGCCTGATGTATTTGGAAAGTTTGCTCTGAACTAATTTCAAAATGCAGACACGAAAAAAAGTCTTGTCTAATGACCTAAAATAGCCCCTTGACAATCTATAGTAACTTTGCATAATGTCCTTATTTGTTGTATCTACTTACTTACTTATATATCTACAGTACACATCCGCTAATTCGAACGGGCAAGGGACCGGATTTTTTGCTCGAATTAACGAATGTTCGAATTATGCGAAGTTTGGGTAAAATGAAAAAGAGAGCAAAATGAACGCGATTTTTGTCATTGTCAGTAAGTATATAGATACTCCATGTCTTAAGCATGTTTGTATTAACAATGTAGGACAATGAAGGACATTTTTTCAGAAAAATAAGGACACCAGTGAGCAAAATAATAAGACGTTTTTTGGACAGTTTCCTGAAACAACACAACTGTAGGACTATGCAGGACCAAACGTTCCATGTTACCATACAAAAAGCTCTTTGATTCACACACGCAAATGGCATATTATTGGCAGAAATAAACTAAAGGGTATGGACGTTCATCATCACTATAAACACGCATGGCACACATTGACCAGATATACCCACAGTGTGTCTTGTATTCTATTTCCTTTTGAAATAGATGACAATAAGCCAGTAGAAAACCAATGCGGACAAACTGATGAGCGAATATGGACAAAATACAGAATTGTAAAGACAAATGCAGGCCAAAGGACTGAAAAGTAGGACAATGCAATCTTCATTTCACTGGGGAAACGAGATGTATTGACAAACTGAGAGATGTTTTACTGTTGCTAAAATAAAAGTTTCACAGTTATTATTTTTCCTTTTTATTCACTATTTCTGTTTATTTTGCTTGAGAAAAGTTCGAATTAGCTTGTATATTTAGGTCAAGGGACTGAAAAAATTGTTCGAATTAGCGAAATGTTCGAATTAGCGAAATGTTTGAATTAAGCAGCAAAATACATAAAAGCTTCTTATAGAGAACTTCAGGAACTTGAAATTTTGTTGGAAATAGCGAATTGCTTGAATTAACTGGTGTTCGAATAAGCGGATGTGTACTGTATGTAGTTTTGAATGCGATTCAGTAATAGTCTGTCTGAGGAGTGCTTTTGTAGGAAACTCAGAGTAACAGAGAATCGGTTTTTTCCTTTTTCTGTGATCTGTTATCAACGCTCTGTACTTTGTACATAGAGCACTTTATTCTATAAATTGTTGTCTTACTGCCTCTGTAAAATAAAATAATATCATTGTCAATAACAACAGCTTGCTTATTTTTTTTATTATATTTCAATAGTTGGAAAAGATTTAATTTGAAAAGGGGGAGTTTTGCGACATTGTAAAGGGCGTGGTCATAGAATTTTTTTGCGAGGGCAAGCCCCCGGCTCCTATTTTCTAATCCTCTCCCCCTATGAATGCCCAATGCGAATACTCACGTACTGCCACTGACGGTGACTCATTATTACAGTGCACTTTGTATAAGACAGTTCTTAGGAAGCTTTTCTCAAGTACGATCTTGATAGTCATGCTTTGTGAAACGTGTTTTGGTCCCACGTGATACTATGCCCATTTGCCAATTGGTCAATTGGGATATGTTACGTTGTGATTGAGATCAGCATGGCTGCACACTGTTGATTTGATGGGCGTGCTGACTCGTCGGGTGAGCCACACTGATCTTTGTATAGCAACAGAACGACATGATATACAACAAACAAAGTTTTTGATACGATGGACCAAGATTTTGACAGAGATATTGATGACCAAAGTGTTTTGGATATCGACGAATCACTTGATGCGGCTGGTACTGGTCAACCGGACTCACCATCGGAAATTGACGGGCAATGGCAGTGGCGAAGAAAGAGCAAAGTAATTACTTTTTTACACATATTTATTGCATGACTCAGGTAAAGAAAAATCGCAAAGGGGACAAGGGAACCACGTGGAGCCATGATTACAACGATGAAGGTCTTGCATTAAATAGTAAGCTTAAATAATTACAATGAATGAGGTATCTAGACCTAGAGTCGGAACCTTATGTCGTGTCCTGAACACGTGGGGTATAAGAATTCTTTTCTTTTATTCATGCTTCAACAGTGTTACTGTAAGTTCGCATGCTGAACCTGCCTGAAAACATACTACAGAAAGTTCATTTAGCATTATTTGCAATACTTTTTACCTGATTATTTTTAAATTGTTGCTTTTACTTTATTTGTTATGAGTATGCTTCATTACAAGGGCGACACGAACAAGATTAAGCCAACAGAGGGCCCCTCTAGCTCTATTTGCATTATGAAGGTGACAAATTGCGTTCATACTTATTGTCTGCGTCGTAGTTACTGAGTCGTACATACTTGCAGTATTTTGAAGTTGCCTTCTCCTTTTAAGCTAAAACATTTAAAAATAATTATTAGAGAATATCTACGTAACCCACAACAAGTCCATACAACATATGGCTCAAAGTGAATGACATCAACGTAAAAGAAGCAAATTGCAAAATTGCGTTGTAAGGTCAGTTTCAACATCGCTGGATTTGGCTACGCCAGCAAACTTGAATTTCGTATGAACAAATTTATACTCATCGTCAACCTGAGTCTCGAACCGTCAAATATTAACAGCAAAATAACTCAGGCTCTCAGCCATACGACACGGTCCTCGCTTGATCTCGTCAATTCTCCCTTTCTGGATGGGTTATATTGAGGTCATTTCAAGACTTTGCACCGCAGTATAAGGCAGAGTAATTTTAATAGTAGAAACTACCTTTATGCAGATGAAAAGCAGCTCATATCGTACGCCCCACTAGTCATCAGGCCTACTTATCTTCCACTTAGTCTCCCAGGCACACACATCCGATCTATTCTTGTGAATGTTATGATCATTTGCCCCATTTTCAAAACGTTTCCACTTTCCATCATATGCCACTATGGTAATACCCCTGTATGGTAACAACTCAGGCAGAAAGAACTATTACTGGTGAACTATAATTTGCCCGTCACAATATTAGATATCACCACCTTAGATTTACAATCTGGAAATGATGTATTTACACTTTTGGAAGCTATTCTCCTCCTGGAATTAACTCAAACTTTCATGAACACCTACATCGACAGTTTTTATTGTTTCAGTTGAAATATAGTTTTTTCATTTATGTTCATATTTTTCCATAGATCTATTTTTACATTGTTATTGTTTAATTTGCATACTCTAAATCAGTCCACATTTATCTCTACCTAAAACTGGACATATGTAGTATCTACTTTTGATTCTGTTTTATGGCTAGGAATTATTGGTTTAATTTGGCCATATAGTCCTTCTCTTAACAAGGTTGTAAAATTACAGACTTTATATTTTAATGATTATGTGCATCTTAATTTTTTATTGTCGCAGTTAATAGGGTTAGCTCCTGCACTGTATGCAAGGCGCTTTCTGTAATTTGTTCATTCATGGAGTAGCTTCCTAAATTTCATACTCTGCTAAAAGTAGGGTTGCATACACTCGCATACTTGCTGGATGTGGTATGGTAAACTCATAACTTAACATTAACTAATGGAAACCACTACTCTGTAGGCAGAAAGAGTTTGTTTTTTCACTTGGACTCTTCTAATAATGCTTTGTTTCTTCATTTTCTCTTTGTTTTTTTTTTCTTTTCTTATCTATGATTCACTGTTTTTGATACATTTTTCATATAAAAAGGTTTGCCATAAACATATACTTTCCTTTCTGATGATTCATACTCAGTGTCCGAGTGTCAGACGAAGAGTGTCAGACAGAAAATGCTTTTAAGTGTGTTTTTAGCAAAAAATGTATCAGTAACACTTAGAGATATATCAAGTAATCAATAGTGAAATTTTACAACTTGGTCTCATTACATTCATTCTTTAGGTGAATCACTATGTTTCACACAGACATGTTGAAAAGCGAAGGAGAGATAGGATTAACAGAACACTCCTAAAACTTAAAGAATTAGTTCCTCTTGCAAAACAAAAGGTAAGTTACAGAATAGCCTATTAAACCAAAACATGTGTTTTATAAGGAGGTATGTATGATTTTTTATTTCAAACTTGTTAAATGGCCCGTGTCAGGGTATTTGTGTTTACTGACGACAGTTTGCTAGTGCATCTTGGATGTTTATGCTTATGTATACAAGGTACTGTTTAAATGAATTAAGTTTTAAAAAAGTTTAGTGCTTTATGAGTGCTATAACATCGTACCAAGTAAAGCATAGACTCAGAAAATTGAGCATTTCAGTAAGAGAGGATTTACACTGTAATGAATGTTATGATTCATTACCCATCCAGCAACAGCAATCCAATTGGCCAATGTTGTCAAGTGTACTGTTTTCCATCCTTCTTGAGAAATCTACTTTAGACTCACATCCTATAAACGATTCATCTACACTTTAGCAATCTATTACTCTCATGGAATCAACTTTGACTTTAAGTTGAGAACATGTGTGAACCTTCTAATATTATACATTAGACTACTGTAAGGTAAAGACACTACACTAATGTATAAGAAAAATCTAAAAGACCTTATCACCTTTTTATGTTATTGTTGTGACAATACTCATTATTATTAGATCATGTACCATATTGTCTGATATCAGTGCCATTGCCTGCCCTTTTGCCATTTTCAGCCCTATAGTTCTCTAGCTATGGGTTTTCTATCCTTTGTCAACCTGGTGCTGACTTGCCGTTCACTGTACCTTCAATTGTCACATTCCACAGCATCCAATCTTGTCCTGGCCACATCTGTGAGTTCTCTCTCTATGAAATGCTGCTCTTGTTAGTATTTTGTCTTTTTAAAGTCTTGAAATTGCTATGAAATCATATACCCTTTACATGTCCTAATGTCTTGTATGGAAAGTATCCTAAACAACAATTATTTGAAACAAGAGATGTGTATTTTTTCGAGATTCTGCATGTTTATATGTATATTTGTATATATTGAATTAAACAAATTAATCAATTTCCCTTTACCCACTGCTGGGTTTCATCTTGTAACACCAAGGACTTTGAAAGTACTTCACGAGATCTTTGTGCCATGATGGCATGGAAGTATTGGCTTTTGAGTCTGAGGATTGCAAGATTGTGCCTGGTTGGCTTCCATGTAACTCAGTTATTGTGGTAATGCTCCATTCTTAATATATATATATATATATATATATATATATATAAACAATACTCATAAGCCCAATCACACTAAGTGTATAAAGATTTATATTTACTCAAAAAAT
>JANTCA010069228.1:0-15711 GCA_024741275.1 Chironex yamaguchii
GTATGATTTTAGCGCAATGTCGCAAATTTTCAAGGCGATTTTCAAGTTTTGTACCACAAAAAGATTGTTCAAAAACATTTACATACCTTCCAGGAACAGGCAAAAATCTATATCTCAACGAAAGTCTCAAGTTGGGAAAGGAAGACAAAAAGATAATAACCGTTCCTTAATTTACTGGTTATGAGGCAAACAGACTGCAGCCTATCAGTCAAAATTTACAGAAAACCGACCTAGACCAAGCAACACCTCAACAACATGTCACGCCTTCTAGCCAAGGCTCGGAATGGTGTAATTATCACTCATTTGGGGAGGGCAAGCAAAGAAATATTGGACCCTTTAACTTAAAGAAATACGAAAACAAAATACTTTCCAATAGATGTCAACCAGCCATGAGTAAGGCAGCAGCAAACGAATGAGAAAATGGAATGGATCAAACGGACTATGTCTCCCTATGTCACGAACACCAATATAAACATTATAAGCACAACATTCAGTCTTCCATTTTCAGACTCAGCTGTTGGAAGGGTGCAGTAAAATCCAAAATTTTTCCCAATTACCAAAATAGCATTACAGTTTACAAGCTATAACGTAAAGACTAAGTCTTCGAAAGGTCTGGTCTGATAGGCAAGATGGCGCCACTTGTTCGGCTGCACTTGCCACACCTGATATGTTTTTAGCGATTGTTTTTAACTTTTAACACAGATTCTTCAATTACCTTGTGGCACTGATGTTATGAAGATTACGTTGAATGAATTTTCATGCGGTTTCTCTGAGTTGATAACGAGATATTTGCGTTCGTGTTCATCACATCTAGCTATCATTGCATGGCCAAAACTTAGGCCCAGCGACATGATCGAATATCCTTTTGTAAAATATACAGTCTTCAATTATCAGTCGGACTCAGAGGGGAGTTAACAAATCAAATCTGAAGCAGATCAGTCTTCGTCATCCGAAAATTTAAAAGAAACTTTTGCTTGCAAATGTCAATGTGAGATCTCGTAGGAACAAAGTTGCTGTTTTTGAGGATTACATTCTTACAAATAAGCCTGATGTTTGTATCATCACAGAAACATGGCTGAATGAGAATGATTGTGTGAACAGAAATGGGATCCACTACAACGGATTGTGACTTCAGTTTTGGGCCACCAACAGCTGACTATTACATTTCAGATCATTCATTTGTGAAATGTACAATAAATGTTGTGAAACCAGAGCTAGAAGTAATGGGCATCGTTTTTAGGAAATTGAAGTCAACAAATGTTGATGCTTTTAAGAACGACATCAAGGTATCTGAGCTGTGTAGCCGGGATTTCACAGACTTGGACAAACGTGCATCATGCTATAATGATAATGGAATATTAACTAACCTGATGGATTAACACGCTCCTGAGCAAAGGAAACGTATAACTGTTAGGCCAAAACTACCTTGGTTCAGTAAAAATCTTGCAACATTGAAAAGAGAAAGGAGAAAACTTGAAAGGAGGTGGATAAAATCAAAGACAGAACTTGATCACAAAATCTATAAACAAAGTAGAAATATGCTTGCTAACACGATAAAAGCAGATAGATGCAAATACTTATCTGATACGGTATCTGAATGCAATGGTGATCAAAAGAGCTCTTCCAGGTTGTTGTATCTTTAACAGCGGATAAGAAGACCTGTTCACTGCCGGATCATCGTGATCCATACTTGCTAGCAAATGATTTCAGTAAATTTTCAAAAGGATCAAGAAAATACAGAAAGATATTGACAATATTTGTGAATCTGAGGCTGCAGAAAAAAACAGCATGACACCGCCAAATCAATCTAGTGCATCTTTCAGTAGATTTGATGTTCTTTCAGAGGAAGATGTGAGAAATTTTATCATGGAGTCAGCAAGTAAGCATTGTCACCTTGATCCAGCACCATCATGGCTAGTCAAGAAATGCATACATGTACTGCTTCCTGCGGTCACAAACATGATGAATCTATCACTTTCATATGGCTGCTTTCCAGATGCCTGGAAATGTGCATTAATAGCACCCTTGTTGAAGAAGCTTGGACTTGATTTTCTTTTCAAGAATTTCAGATCCGTTAGCAACTTACTATATGTATTCAAGCTAATCGAAAAGGCAGTTGTTGACCAGCTGAATGGCCATACCGATCACATGAATTATTACCAGAGAACGCATCTGCTTATAGGAGGGATCATAGTACAGAGACAGCTTTGATAAAGGTTCAGTCGGATATGCTTGCAGCTATGGATAATCAACATGTGCCATTACTTGCGATGCTCGATCTTAGTGCTCCATTTGATACTGTGAATCATGAAATGTTGTTAAATAGAATAGCGTCTCGTTTCGGTATAAGTGGAACAGTCCTTGATTGGTTTAGGTCATATTTCAATGGAAGGAAACAAAGAGTTATTGTGAATAATGCCATCTCGGAAGAGAAGCATTTGAACTGCAGGGTCCCTCAGGGAAGCTGTTTAGGTCCTGTACTGTTTGCTATTTATATCAATTCTTTATATGATGTCATTAGTCAACACCCAAATGTTCATGGTTATGCAGGTGATCACCAGCTATACATATGGTTCAAACCAGAGCCTGTTTCCGAGAGGGAGTCTGTTAAGGCTATGGAGATGTGTGTCTCTGATGTTAGGAAATGGATGTTGGCTAAATGTCTCTTGATCAACGATTCAATGTTATTGGGAACAAGATGGCAATTGTCTAAGGTATCTGTTGAAGGTATAAGAGTAGGTGATGAGGTGATTGTACAGTTAGTACAGTTAAAACCTTGGTATGTATTTCGATAAAAATTTGAAAATGGACAAACACATTATGCTATACCACTCTACCAATTGTATAAATTGAAACGTATACGGACGTTCCTTAGCAATGATGCAATCCAAACTGTTGTTCATGCATTCGTCACTAGCAACTTGGATTACTGTAACTCTCTGCTGTATGGTATGCCACTGTATTCCGTTATCATTGATTCTGTGAGCTTGTTTGCATGAAACTGAAAACCACTTAGACTTCCAGCGATCACCTCAAAGATTTTGTCTGCAACTCAATTGTGACGTCTACAATTAAAGTTATGAAACTCTCTAAAGCCATTCATCAGTTGTGCGACACTTTCAGTATGCTAAATTTGACCATATACGCACAACCTTATTTGATTTGCACTGGCTTCTAGTCAAGCAACGTATGTGCTACAGAATTATGCTGCTTACTTTCAAGTGCTTGATATGAAAGGTACCTGTGTATTTACGGGACATGGTGGAGAGGTATATGCCTAATAGAACTCTCAGATCGAGTAATGCGCTGCTGTTACAGGTTCCCCGTTTCAACAACATAACATTACGTGCTAGAGCTTTTGCCCATTCTGCAGCTATTCTCTGGAACAGTCTCCGATTGGAAATTCGTGCTATTGACAATATTGGCAGTTTTAAATCGTCTTTAAAAACCCATTTATTTAAATAAGCTTACGATATTATGTAATAGGTTTTAAGTGTATAAAATATTGTATTATAGTTATGCACTTTAATCAGATATATTATATTAGTATTAGTATATTAAGACTGATCTGGGATCTACATCGGACAATCAATGTGATCTTTAGGGCCAAGAGTAAAAGAACACAGGAAAGTTGTTGAAACGGGTAACACCAAAAACCATGAAACAACTGTCTACGGCTGAACAGAAAATAACACATTTGACAGGTAAAACATACAGGTTATGCACAAGAAAATCAACACCACAACCAAAATATGGAGTGGTTTATTTTTTATAACACAACAATCACAAAATAAAATATTTTACACTCCTCCATAAATATAGGTTGCCAGCACTAGCAAAGGGAACAAAATAAGACAGAGTGGCATGGCCCCTCCGTTTTGGACATCTCGATACCAATTACCATTCAAAACCACAAACTGAGGCATTAATAGCTTTACCACTTTATTTCTAGTAGCCTGACAAAGGAAGAGAATTCTCTCAAAATGAATCTTGGAAAAATTTTAAAACTCGAAACAGAAACCTCCTCAGTCATGGCTATGATAGCAAATCCATGGTCCTTAATCTCTATGTCAGTTGTAGAATAGGATCTGCAGTTCCTTTGGTCTTTGCATTTAATATACAAATACACTTGTCAAGTGATGTGCGGTTAAAAACGAAACCCTATAGTGCAAGTATGTACCAAATACAAGTTGGAGTTGCGTTGCTCTTTTTGGAAAGAAAAGCACTCCAGCCGCGGTCAAAGATGATTAAACGTATTGCATTCTTTAAATTCTTTTCGCAAGAAATTTCGCGAATAAAGCGTTTTCCTTAACAAAAGAACAGTAATGCTTCCACTTAAATCTTATCAGCTAACAGGGTAACCGTATTGCCAAAGAAATAACTGCAAATACGGTTTATTTGCTTATAAATTTCTATAAAGAAAGTGCATCCGTGGTGGTGATTCCTTGTAAGAGTACTCACATTCATCTCATTCCTGGTTGTATCACATGCTTAAGACTTTTGCCATGAAGAAGCCTTTATCTCTTCGTCGGTGGTGGTCAAGGAACAGAAAACTGCACGAAGCGCTGTAGAGGAGAACTCAGTTTCTGTAAAACATTGCTGCATGAAGTCTAGGACACCAAAATACTAGAATCTAGGCATGTATGTCACGCTGAATCGGGATTTGACAACCATTGAATGCTTGTGTTCTATTCATAAATATTACGGATTAACTCCTACAGTGTCAAATCGTATCTTCGTTACTGTGCATGGTGCGATGTTCTAAGACTACAGTTAGTCTATGGCCAAGCAATCAAGACGGCTTTAGAGATGTCATGACAACATTAATGATGAAATACCATATTACCTCTTAATATAGAAAATTCCGACTGGTGAAGAAAGGGGACGGATTAAACTAAGTTTCAAGGACACAAATTTTCTTTTAACACTAAATAAGCAGATTAAGACCCCGTCCACACGTATCCGGATATTTTTGAAAACGCAACTTTTTTATCCATTTTCGGCTTCCGTCAACACGTATCCGGCGTTTTCAGTCACCGAAGACGCAACTTTTTGAAAACGGATAAAAAAGTTGCGTTTTCAAAAATATCCGGATACCTGTGGACGGGGCCTAACACAAATACGTGATTTTATAGTTCTGCTACATGCTAGACTTCTGTTGAAATGGAAGTAAGTAGTATGCCCAGATATAATGAGTTTGAATGACATTTTGTAGCAGCAAACAACGCAAACGAGACAAGGAAGGGAGCAATATCATCATTTTCAGTATTGATGTTACTAAAATGACTGATACATGTCTGAAATCAGAGCAGAGCTACAAATGAAAATACGGGCCGTAGGAGGTAGATCCCCTACTAATGGGAAAATAAGGTAGTCATGAGGTAATAAGATAATCATCGACTCTCTTGCCTCCATACAGGTCTGCACAATTTCACCATTAACATGTTTGGTGCTGTTGAAAAATTACGTAACGCAAATTTCGAGCGTTTTTCAAACCCCTCGCCACCATTGTCATATACCGCAAAATTTGAATCAACCTTTTTTATGCCATAACCCCCGCCTCCCCTTGCATAACGATTACAGAAAGATTTAATACTGAACACACACGTTCATTCTTGATTGTCATTAAAATCATTGATTACGCCAACAATCAACGGATTTCCTGTTACTGGATTTTGAAGTGCGGGGAATACCATTCAGACAGCCTCGTTTTCGATGTCAAACATAGAGATCCGCTCCATCTCCTGCATTTGCATGAAACAAAGTGCCTCTCGCTGCTGGATTGCTGCTGCTCAAATTGGCCTAAGTTTGGACGATGAAATGGTTGGTGTATTACCCTCCACGGGACCATTAATGGTGTTTGAATCCGCGGCAACACAAATCCAATGGTGCTGAGCCACGATTTTAATTGAACCAAAGTACAATCCACAAATCGAGCAAAATTACTTTTCAAAAAAAATTTGAAAAAAATCGTCTTTGACGACTGGGATGAAAACATCGTATTGAGTCTGTTTTGCTACCCATCTGTTCTTCCGTAATATGTAAACTGAAACCCCTCTCCCTTCAAAATACGATAACAAAATGAGTAGCCCCTCGCCCTAAATCGTTACATAATTTTTGAATGGCCCCTTTCCAGTTACTTAGGTAAGCATGATATCTCACATGTTAGTATCTCTTTGATAATGATGGAGATGAAGTAAAGAGATCACTCAATGCCGTATCGAGAAGTTCGAGAAACACTTTACGGACGGTGAAAAGCAAGCCAAGATAAGCGATTTTTTCCAAAACCAGTAATTCTAAGTTTTGTAATATTTTAGTGCAAAGGAAAAAAAGCACCATGTTTGTTTTCAACGCTTACTCTCCCTTATTCACACTTAACTATGTGAAATACGCAAATTCTAGCTAAATCTAAGTTATCTGAACCCCCGGTTATTCGAACCAATTTTCCTAAACTTCCCTTGGAGGTTCGAATAACCGGGAGTCTACTGTGTGTATTGTTTTGTTTTGTCATTAATACGTCCGTAGATATGGTTCTTAGTTCTTGAACTGTTACCTAGATAGCTATTTGTACAAAAATAACTATCCTTAGAACAGAATTAATGAAAACTTTCCAGGGGTCCTAGATATCTTTCAGGTATTAATATTCCGATAACATAAATTTGATGACAATCGAAAATGCAGTTCTGCGTAATACAAAATGAACACAGCCCCAGGAAATTTGAAGACACTAGGGATGTCTTAGCATGGGCAATCTTTCTTTTTGGTCGTATTTATAAAAGATGTCGATGTTAAAGCAACAATTCAACAATTTCACCTGGGCTATGTACAAATAACATTGATCATTCTGAATTCGGCTCAACGTAATTTTTGTTGATCTGTTTACGGAAGGAAAAATGAGTAGGCATTCTTTCGTGGAGGTAAAAAGTGAATGACATATTTACCATCAGTTGTCCTTTGTCCATCTGTTGTAACTTCATCACCAAGGGTTGCCTCGCCCTCCTTTAAGGCAGCATTAGTCATCTCAAGACATTCTCTGACACTTGCCGCCAATACCTGTAATAATAACAAATCATAAGACAAAACAAACCCAATGAAAAATAGGATATGATTAACCATTCAAAACAAGTTTTGGCACAAAGAATGCAACGAATCCTCAGAATCGTTCCAGAGGAATTCAAGTACGCATGTGTGTGTACAAACTGATAACACGTGACAAACAATGGACGAAATTTGCCCCAATTATCAAGAATGTCAATTGTAACCATGTTGCAAATACATGACGGACATTGACACGCTGTAACGTAGTCTTTCTTTATGAACAAATTTTGCACAAGTAACAGAAAAAGGATTGAATATAAATGAATTCTACCAAGTTAACAAATTGGGATTTTCAAGACCTTGTCCCATTGACAAAAGATTTGAAATGTGCAACCTTCAAAGCAATCTATTATCTTTTTATATGCACTGCTCATTTCTAGTTACGACTTTTAATGCTTTCGGAAAGGAATAAAATGACCAGCTAATTGCGCCATTACCAACGACAGTACTCATAACTTGGTGGACAAATCTCACCTATATCACTTTTCAGTTGGTTGAATAACATAACTAGACATTATGAAAATCAAGAAGGTCTGCATAAGCATTGAATAGCCCGCGACCTTTCAAAGATCATCGTTATGGTCTAAGGTATATCTGCCTTGACGAAGATAGACATGGCATGTTGGTATTTGGGTACTAAGGAAAGTCGATCAAGAAGCATTGGTTACTTGTTGTAAATAAATGAAGGTGACAAATAAATCGCTAAGGCAACGGGCTTGTGAAATTGTAAATGTTTTTAGAAGACGTCTAACAAATACAACGCAAGAGCTGCTTTAAAAGTGCTTTAATTACTAGGCTTTGTAAAGCGAGCACATTGTTGATTTTATCTGCCTTCGTAGCAAGAATTGCTTTTAACACTGAATTCCTTGAGTTTGTGTCATACATTGTGTTTGTCTGTTTCGTAGAACCTGTTTACCAGCATCAAGGTAGTACTTAACTTGAATTTCACCTCGCATTAATACTACTATATTCCGAGAGCAAAATCGAGGAATTTCTGAGCAGTGACGCAAAGGATGGTGAATATTTTTGTCAGCTAACGACTTGATCTACATAATGACCATATTACTAAATGGTCACATGCCACGAAATGTTAGGTAGGAGAGATCTTTGATACATCAGCACTGTGTGTAGTGGCAAGGAGTTAATGTTTTTAAGTCCTTTTAGTTACTAATTTTTGTCAATAACGGATAATATTATCTTAATACTTCAATTTCGGTCTTCGGCATAACACATTAGATTAGTTGGATATAAACAAAACAACAAAAGCAAAAGCGAAAAACTTTGTGTTCTTGAGCAATAAAGTTCAAGTGAAGGGAACAGCTCTTTTGGTGATATTGCGTGATAATTGATTCAGTGACCTTTTAGTCCAAAAATGCGCAAGTAGATCGTTGCCTTTCACCAAGATTACGCAATGCAACGTTCATAAATCTATATTCTATTTCTCGCATACTAGCCCCCATATGTTTAAGTAGAGAGCGTCCAACACTCAGGTACCAACATTTTGAAACATTTATCATGTTGATCACCGCTTTCATGAGTTCCCATATGATCGGACAACAATGACACAGGGAAGCTATCTGTCATAGTCATGCACAACTTTCACGACTCATTAGCACATTATCATGTTGCACAACAGGAACTGCATGGCAAACAAAGGCAAATATGACGCCACTTTCACTTGCTTCTCTGCTTTCACCATTAAAACTGGTTGGCTGATAAACAGCATGACCAGGAATGGAGAACAACTATCATTTCAATGGGGAAGGAATGCAAGTGGCTCCTTTTACAGGATTAGGTAAAAGAGCATAGCATTGAAATGCCAATGATATTTATGATATCACAGCAAGAAAAACATTTTATTGCTAACAACAGATGCGGATCACATCTCCCAACATAAAATGCAAACACCGTCAAATATTCTGATTTCAACTTAATTCACAAAAAATGCTTATTATGGTAATAACAAAAAAGTGGGAGATTTCGCAACTACTAGTTACAAGTGTTCCTTTTATTTCTTAGCTGCAGACATAATCTTACCTTCTTGGCTACTAGAGCAGAAGCCTTCTGCTTTTCTACACCGATTCTTTTGTGAAAATCAAGGTAAAGCTTGCCAGCCGGTGTCAATGCTGTGACTACAGGAATTACTGTGCTGCCACCACGGCGATACTGGCCAATAAGTTCTCTACAGGTCAAATACTGCGAAAACATGTAACTAACAGTATCTCTCTTTTTCCTGGCATTTGCAAGATCATCAAAAATCCATTGACTAACATCCCCACTCCTACACTTTTCCTTGACAGTCTCAACGTCCTTAGAAACAGCATCAAGCTATAAAAGATCACAATCACATACACTTGGAAAAAATCAGTGTCCAAAAGATAGTGACTCCCACCAGGTACTAGAATTGTAACTGACAGGGGTATTTACAAAAACAAATGGAAAGTGCCAAAGAAAAGCATTTTTCAAAATAACAATGACCGTCAAATCACCTACTCCGTTCTTATAGTCCTAGAAATAGCCAAGCCACTGCCTACCTAATTTTACACATACATATGTTTCTTGACTGAGTATCACGATATTTATCTATTTAGTAAAACCCCGTAAATATGACCATCACCAGGTCAAGGAAATTTGATCCCATTAAAGGGGCAGGGTCAGATTATAATGTGCTGCAAATGTGAGTAAAATGACCACATATTTTTGCTATCACCACAACGGGGACCTAATCCATGAAAGCCGTTGTTTCATCCATGATCGATGTCAGTTTTATAATCACTTCATCCTGATCCCTTTTTGCAGCCTTTTCCTTCTATGATACAGCCCATTTCTTTACATGGTCGTTTCAAGTCATTGTGGGTCTACAACATCTTTTAGTCACTGCACAGCAGCTATGGACAAGAACTGCTATCTTGTCTCTTGTACTTGTCTACGTCTTCTGTACTTTATTGTGGTTGTAAAACCATCTGATGCCTTACCATAAAGTCTTTAGACTTTCAGACTCTCCAAGAAATGCTTACGATTCTCTGATAACACTTCATTTCAAACACTGCTTTCTGTCTTCTAATTTTTTAAAACAAGGTCCACCTTTTACATCCGTACAGCAGAATTATCTTTGCTATTACATTTAAGGTCACTTACCTAGCTAGCGTAGTTGTTCGTGCAAATTCTATGCCTGACCTTAATGTTGCAGGATACATCTTGTCTATTGTCGCACCCATGTTCCTAAACTCTTTGACCTAATCAGGTCCTGTCCATTTACTTGATGTGACATTTTTTCTACAGCACTATTCCCTGTTATCACAATTCTGCTTTTTTCGCTAACGTTACACCTATTCTTAATAGCTTTTGTACGGCTCATTTTGAGTGCTAGCAATAAGATCTACATTATTAGACCGTGGACGACGTACTCATCCTGTACAGTTTAAGCCCCCTGTAAAATTTTAAAAGGAATCTTGTTTTATGCTTTCTACGTTGAAAATGGCAGGCAATAAAAGTATCCTTGTCATAATCCAACAACTCATTTAACATTCTGGTGTATGTATTCCCTACCAATACCACTGTTTCATCATTTCATACTCTGCATCAGACGAATTGTGCCAAAGAGGATTGTGCCAATTTCTATCAAACTCTTCCACCAATTAAGGCAATATTTCTTTAACTTACACTAAATAGTGGTTTTACATTTTTAATGACTAGCAATATCAGCTTTAAAATATTCATGCTCTGACATTACTTTAGTAAGCATACAAGATATCAATCTAAGCATGAACGATATTATTCCTAAAAATTAGATGCTCCACCAAATACCCCAGCACACTGTCCACATTGAATGAGTTATGACACATGCAATAAATAAACAAAGCAGTAATACATGCCACACCTAATGTCCACTGTAAAGAAAGCACTTACCTTTTCTCTGAGGTCAGGTATTGCTTTATTAACATCTGACACGATAACTTCAAGAAGTTCCTTATCAACTTCTCCATTTCTGAAATATTCATCAAGTGATGGCAAAATGTCCTTTTCCAATATTTCCCTTTTCTTACTAGTGTAGTGTTCACATAATCGCGAGTGCACTAATGTCTCTTTTTCTAGTTGCTGTATTACAGCAACCTGAGACTCATAAGCTGCAGCCACTCGTTCTTGGTCTTCTGGTTTCAACTGAATTTTTCTCAGGATGTAGCAATGCAGCATTCTAAACAAGGTCTGCTCATATTCTTGTATTTTTTCCTTTTGAAGTTCCTGATGCAAAACATAACAGAGTAAAAGAGAAATGTCAAATATAACCTTTTACAGCACTTGACATGAGTGGATATATAACTAACATCAACAAAGAAGTTGTCTGAACACACTTACTTCCATTACTACTACTGGACTTATGAATCAGGCAGGACTATTATGTAATTATGTTTAAGTTCTACAATTGCATCACCAAAAAAAACATGAAAAGTTTAGCAAGCATGTAAGGATTAGTGAAGATCCATCAAACGTTTCACAAAAACAGTTTTTGAAGAAGCAACTCTGCAAACATTATGAGGAGAACCTCTATTTTTGGTGTCAATTCAAACTGACTAGGTGTCAATGAGATAAACAGGACCTTGAGTGTAAACACTTTCTCCTAGGTTATACTGTACGTGTATGTAATGCTATGTCACTTGCCATCTTCACGCAGTAACTTAATGTGGCAAGATGCCACTCTCTAAGTCCGTTGCAGGTCCATTTACTGTATCTAATCTATACTACTTTACACTGATGTCTACGTTACAGTTTAAATGGCTCATTTCATAGGTTTGATGTTTATATTTGTAAAACTTCATACAGAGTTACTTGTGTCAGTTGTTACTGTTCAATTAGGGTACCAAGCATCAATTGTTAATGCTAGACATTGTTGAAAAGAAAAGACACTTTATCTGCTAGCTGTTATCAATCTGAGGGTAGTATATCGTTGCTGTTTTTTATTGTTATCAGAAGTGCGTTGACAACGAAATTAGTCTTAACTGTTAATTGCTTCTTCTAGTGCTAAACTGAAAGTCTTGACCAAGTACTTTAATACAAAACGTCTGAATTCAAATAGGATACTGGCCAAGGATTGTTAAATTGTTGAAATAGCCTTCTGATCACAAATTTTGAAGTTGAATTTTGAAAAAGTTTGAACTTTGGATGCCAATTTTCTTTGTTTTGAATCTTGGTCTGATTTTAAAGCAACTTTTTGGAACTACTTTAGCTGTTGAAAAGTGCTGATCCATTATTTTTTGCCACTATGACACAGAAAATTGTTGACTTGTATTTGATAGCCCTTCCATAGTCGCATCAAGTTATCAAAGGAATTTCGAAGCTGAACAAATGTGGGATGCTATCAGTGGAGAAATAGGAATAAGATGCAAATTGTACTGCCTACAGTTTCTGACAATTTGGACCAGTTTTTTCATGAGACAAAATAACCTCTATTACTGTGCACAAATTTGATTAAATATTAATTCTCTGCATATTACATTGTCCAAGATGAGACTGATTCAAGCTGATTGTGATCATATCACATTAATATCAATTAAAATCAATGACAATTAGGCGAAGAAGTCAAGGAGAAGAATTAAGTCATACAGACTCTTTGACAGGTCCTAAAGCAGGTCTGTTAACACTTAGTTATATCACTCATCAACCAATTCCATCTTCAAGATGAATGTTAAAAGTTTCTGAGCACATTGTAGGAAGGAATAAGTCTGGAAAAGCATTCTGGAAATAATAATAATGCTCACATGACAACACTTCTGTATCAAAGACATTTCAAGCTCAAACAGAGGACAAAGTGGCTTTTAAGGTTAAAGGCCTGGTCGTGATTAAGGCCATTGCAACTTTTGAGAAGCTGCATCCAATGGTTACCAACTTGGAACAATACTGGTCAACTCTTGTGCCTGTGAGGGTTATGGGCATGTTAAGGAATTTCTTTTTCCTTAAAGTCAAAAGGAACAGATAAAAGATGGACAGTGCTTTTTACATGCTCACCAACATTAATACCCTCCCATCTGCCTGCTGGTTAGTACAGATTGTCCCTTTGATCCCTTTATGGTTCCAGAAAACAATACTTTGTTTGCAACTGGACAAGAGAGTTATCTTTACTTTGGATAGAGAGAACTATATAAACAGCATAAAATGGCCGATCCAAGTATGTGCCATATCTATATCTGTGAAACATTCAGGAAATTATGAAAATCAGCCAAACCTCTCCAAGAAAAAGACTGGAAAGTGCTTTAATTAGACAAAGAAAGACTAAACCTCTAATGAATTTAGAAACATTCTTCAGGAAAGAGGCATTAAGCACCAAAAATGACTGTTATGCATTACACAGTACAGTAGAAAGAATTAAATGGTACTATTAAAAGAAGCTTGTGCTAAATAAGTGCAATTGGGTCTTCCTGACAGCTTTTGGTGGGAGCAATGTCTAGTGAAGCTAATTATCTTTATTTCAGCCCTACAATGTCTCATCCAGGTGATAAAACTCTTTAATGTGTGATTTTAAAGAAAACCATTAAGGCACTTCAGGGTGTTTTGCTGTAAAACATGCCAACATCAGTGACTAGTATTGACAGGAATTGAATAACAAAGCACCAAAATTGAAAATAGTGAGATATACTCATTTGACAAAAGGCTATTGTCTGTGGCCTTATGAAAGGTGGAAATTTCTTGTATGAAGAAATATTACACTTAGTAAGGGCAGTTTTACCTTGGAGAGAGTTCTTCATGTGGTCAGACCAAAGCCAGATCATCATGTCATCGTCAAGAAGTTAGAGATATAGTACATAGAAACTCCAGAAAATATTCAGCTGATAAAGAAGAGGAGCCAAGGAAAAAAATCTACCATTTGTTATGCAAAAACAAAAGAAAAGAAGAGAATACTGACGTGCTATCTAAATGTTTACAAAACACACCAAGGAGTGGAAGAGCCACACAACTGAGAAAAGCTCTGCAATATCCACACACGGCCAAATGGAAGAAAACTGTGGTGGCATCATTACAAAAGTAAACCTACATTCTAGAAAGAAATGTTTAGACGAGAAATGGTTTTCTGGACAAAATTTGACGCTGACATCAATGATGAATATTACAAAGCATGTTTAGTTGCTTAAGGGTTTTGTGAGAATTACTTGCAAATCTTTTCCCCTGTATTGGGATGGGAATCAATTAGCGCACTTGGTAGAATTACTGTTCAAAACAGGATCAAGCTCAAGAACATGGATGTAGAGGCGGCATTCCAGGGTGGTTACAAGAGAATATATACAACCAGATGGCTCCATTTATGGACTTAAAAAAATATATAAATTCATAAATTGAATCACAAGTTCATATTCTTCTCTCTCCACATTATCTGAGCAGCTCAGAAAGAAGAAAATTTGAAGAAAACATAAAAACTTTGCTAAGGGATTTGCTGTAAAAGCCTTCTGCCAGCTTCGCTATTGTCTTAGACTTAGAATCTTACACAAAAATGGTCACATTTTGCTTCAACAAGATCAATATGGATAAAAGTTTTTAATAACTTAGTATGGAGCAGTGAAAACCTTCAAACCTATGAATAAGGACTACAAACATCAAAGAAACAGAAGAAGTAAAATGACTTGAAATATCTGTAAATGCTAAATGGCACCAGCCATTGATAAACTTGCTTCATTTAGTAATGACATGTATGAACATTATTGGCAAATGATTAAACCAGTACTTTAATATTGATAAAAACACGGCAAATTGTGGTCTACTTAGATGCAGATTTTGCAGGAAATTTGACAATAAGAAACATAACTTTTTTCACTTACCATCATTAGATGTGTAGTGACAGACTAAATAAAATCCTACTATTAAATGCTACTTCCTATGCTGAACTCACTTTAAGCAAGTGCTACACTTATTAAAATTAAAAATAAAATTACTACACAAACTACACTTAGTGGATTGTTCTTGTAGAATTAGATCTGTGACCAACTTAAACAGACCAGATACTTCTCATGTTATTAACAGTCATAAAAAAGTTAATAACTAAACACACTGGTGATGATAACTGGTGAATTGGGCTAAGGATTTTAAATGGTAATGACTGACTTTATCTAATTGAATAGCTTTGTTAGCTGTCAAATGTCACAGTTCTATGCAGACACAAAATTCTTCAACCCCTTTAATTCAAACTGTGTTTGATAAATGTCAATTTGGGCACTGAAATTACTACTCATGACACACTGGCAATAACAAAGGACAATTTCAACAGAACAAAAGGTGTAAATGTCAAGCTGACAGGGAAAGGCTTTCAAATGCTGACCTCCACTTTTACACCATCACAATTACATTGTTGCAGGTTTCAGTAAGTTTGCATTATTGTTGTTGCAGATATCTATGTTGCTACAGGATGTTTTCTGTCTTTCAAATATTAAGCAAAGAATGTGTATACAGCTAGCAAGTACCTTTATATGGTTAATACAGTTGAATTTTACATTTTAAGTTTAGCTGATACTGCTATTTTCTGACCATGCCGTAAAACCTGTGTTTAATCTGTGTTTCTATGCAGATAGAAACATTACCTAGCCAAGGACGTTTTAGGTATACAGGACATTTTTGAGGCCCAAAAGACTT
>JANTCA010069239.1:0-15711 GCA_024741275.1 Chironex yamaguchii
AAGGGGAAATTCATTAATTTTTTCTGTGTTTCGGCTTAAGCCTTCATCAGTGTCAGATATTTGTAATACCTCAACATATATATAAATATAGAATTTGAAGGGATAAAATTAGTTTGCCATTTAATCCAAACACTACTTGGACAATGGACAAAAGAATAAAGATAGCTTATTTATAGTACCTTGAAGCAACTGCTGACGTTGTTGCTGGATCTCCTGTAAAATATTTTGCCTGTTTCTAAGGTCAGTTGGATTTGCATGGGTTGTAAATGCCATTTCTTGGTACCTAAGGCTGAAAAGGCGATGACAACATTTTGACTTATCAAATATTATGTTACACCGTTTACAAATCGTTGTGTTCCATCTCATATCTAAAATCACATTTACTTGGAACTCTTTAGAATTATTCCTGTTAAGTACTAGATGATCTTCAAACATAATTACGAGCACTATCATAGGCACAAGGTACTTACCAAAATCATCAAAATGTGCCCAGTTGTAAGCCATGATACTATTAAGGCCATAAAGCCATTTAAAGTAACAAAAAATTGGCAAGTTTTAATGAGAAAAGTATAATAATTTTATACTTGGAATCCCTGTCATACTAAATGTATAGTGATCTTAGCAAAAATCAAGTTTGTCACTTACTCAGTGCACATCAAAGTACAGCTCATGTTAGGGAATTTTGCAAATATGTAAATGTCATTAAGTCTGCAAGGATACAGTTCTAGGAAAATTTCAATTAACATTTCAAAATTGTGTGTAGATCATCAAGGACAGCATGTTGCCTAAAATGAGTTTAAACCTTTTTTCAATGATTTGAATTATGTTGTCCATAAACTGGATTAAGAACCAGAGAGACCTTGATACGAAACTTAAGTGGTCATAATCGCAACTACATCTCTATTTCTCACACTACTTTATTTACTGCTATCCAAAAAATTAATGGCCAAACATTAGCAAAACATCAATAAGCATCAGCAAAGATGATGGCTGCTACTGCAACACCCAGAGTCTTGAGCATTCTTGATGGTGAGAATTTGGAGCAGGTCTAAGAGTTCCATTACTTAGGTGCTCTGGCATCAAATGATAATCACCGTGATATATGGCAGGGGCTAGTGATGGGCTTAACATCCCTAAAGTGGCAGAATAAAGTCATGAAGCTGAAAGTACTGAGATATTGTGTGATCTCGGTGGCTACATATGTAAGCAAATCATGGACCCTTTAAACAGGCTGATATCTTGAAGATCAGAGCCTTGTAATAGGTCCTCAGGATTTCCTGGATGGAAAAATGATCCAGTGCAAGCGTTTCAGCAGCCAGGATTTCCTGATGATTGACAAGCTACACTCTATGATAACACAATGGCACTACATGTTCTTGACTATCACCACAAAGCATTCATCACACATGTTAATGTACATTAATGACCACAATTGGCCAGAAACTCTAATTTCTCAACAAATGATTCTATAAACACCATCAAAACATTGAAATAGAACAACTTACTTTTCTATACAACACACAACCCTATTAAACATGGACACCATGACCATAACATGCCTTGGACCACAACATTAATACTCACTGTATGACAATTCAATTTATAGACCAAACCAGACCACTCAAAGTGACTCACATAACTACCTTCCCTACAACTTCTCCCACGCCTTCTCCCATGTGCACCAAAAAGGCCATTTCTTATTTCTAACTGGTAAAACTATGTTGCATCAGTTGTGATGATCTTGACTTCAATCCAGAGTGGTTGAGATTTGACACTTCTTCCTGGCAAGACATTATTCAAACGAAATACTTACCCATGACAAATCTTGCCCTCATATTTACTTTGGCTAATCCCATGGTTCCTAAACTTAGCAAAAAACAAACTAGGTCATGCATCCCTTCACTCATGACTTTATCATCCCTCTAATCATCCAGTCATAAAAATGAATTATAATTACTCCACACTACATTCCAAACCCCAGACCACACCAATATTGCTTGAGCCACCCATGCTATCCTACAGAAGTGACAGAACACTACAAGATCACACCATCTACAACACTATCCAGAGCAATACCACCTGTACTATTGGGCAGACACTTATGCCATAGACCCAAGGGCACTGTGGTCATTCATGACAACAGATGTACCACAATAAATTTACTGTACATAATCAAGTGCACACAATGGTACCTTTTATGTGGATGAAACAAAGGGCTGATTTTCTGAGTACTTCTATGAGTAGTTGGCAGACATATACCACATGGTGATACATTTGTAGCATTACACTGTCAACAAATTTGTAACCAACAACATCATCACCAACCATGAGTACACTGTCATTTGTTGCAACATTTGAAACAACCATCATGGACTCAAAACTGATAAATGTCTTATCCATACTTTAGAAACCTAGTAACAGACTGCCTGCCATTGACACCTATATCTACTCATACTATTTTTCTTAGTTATTTCTCATTTTTCATCCATATTTTCCATTATCCAAGACATTTTATTCTCTTGTGTCATTCCATAGATCTATTCTTAACCTGTCTTTATTTATCTTATTTGTTTTATTCTTCGTCTTTAGTCCTGCCTTTATATGTCCTGTCTTTATCAGCTCTCTCTATGCTGGCTTGGTTCCAGTCCTTATCTACATGTGCAAGATTTATGTAATACCTATCTCATTCTATGGCATGACTAAGGCTTTGAAGGCCAGAAATTCGTGGAAGGATCATTTCCTTCCTCAAAACAACATAAAAGTACACACTTTAATATATTATTAGTCATAAACTTGTGTATCAGTTCAATCTCTCAGTTTATAAAATTATGCTGCACAAGGTCCTTTCGGCATACACACTGCTTGCAGTAACTTATGAAAGAGGAAATTACTCTAAGCATTAAATATCTGTTAAAAAGGCACTGAAATTCTGCAGCAAGTCACAAATATAGTCAAAAGGCATCAACCTTCTGCGCTATGACAAGATAATTGTATGAGTAATAGATGAATACTAACATGCAATGAGACAAGCACAAGACTAGCAATTTTGTTGAAACTAATTTGTGTATGACAACTTTACAGTCAGATTGTTAGTGTTTTTCAAATGAGCACCCTGCCAAGTTCTGCTTTTTTGAGTAGCGATACTTATTAAGTTAACATGCTGACTTAATATTTTATTGTTTCAATGTTGCATATTTTACAATTTGAATAGGTACCTTTGTTTCTAGAACTATACCTAGCTAAAATATGTCTAAAGAAACTATTGGTCAAATTTTGCACCCAAATCAGAGACCATTGTGATGAAAAACCGAAAATCAAGTCATTCAATTTAAGTTTATCTATCTTTGAATAAATCTAAAATGGAGCCTACAGCAGTGCACACATGAAAATATTCTTGGACAATGGTTTATTAATTATTCTCAATTTATATAGCTCCATCATCAATACAGATCAGACTGTTTCAACGTTTAAAGACTAACACTATTCACGTAATCACAAAGATCATAAAAATCATTGCGGTCTTAAGCAATACTGTCACTTTTTTCTTGACTATACATATAAATGGAAATGATTGGTAAGGTTTTCAGAACTTCCTTAGACCTCTAAATGAAGGCAAGCATCCCAGGGGAAACACATAAACGAAAAAAAGATTTATAAACTAGGTCTATAGGGAAAGCTATGATATTAAATGACATGATGGCTCAGTAGAAACATCTGCTGCAAAAGAGGAAACTGTCATTTGGTTCCCACAAGAAGCAAGCTTTGAGTCTGATTGTCACCTTTACTTTTACTAATTGTTACCATTTTATCAATAATGACAGTTTATACTGCTTGTAAATTGTACACGCAGGCCTCAGAATTAAAGTTTGCATTGACCAGGGATAACAAAAATAATTGCTAGTATTAAGACCTTTAAAAGTAATGAAAATGCATACACTTACAATCCCTCAGTGATGCAGGTTTAAAAAAAAACTATTTTCAAGGTGTCCAAACTCTACACTTGTTACATAATCACTGCACAAAATCATCAACATAAGGAAACATAATGTGCCAGAGTTTTATTGGCACAAAAAACTGCAACTGCTTTCTTTTCTGTCTACAGATTACAATTTAATTTTGCAATCCATTTGTTTGGCAGGCAGTGGACAATGACACTTAATGTGCTGATTTCTTGGTGGCTCTTACTTTTGACAATACTGATAGATTAATGAGATAGAGATTATATTTTTAGTCTTCCATAATTGTTTCAATGTTATCCAAGAGTGGAAATTAAAATGGCTCACCCCACCCAAAATTCAAAGATAAAACTCTAAATGGCCATTTGAAAAAAATTTTCAAAATAATAAACCATTTCATTGATATCGTATACTGTAAAAATTCAAATCAACTTTTGTAATATAATGCTGTGACAAATATTAAAACAACCACTGTCAAAATCTGTGGGTGAAAGTACCATTGTGTGAGGACCTGACACCTCAAAACCCTGCCATCATACAGTAACATAATGACATACTTAAGAGCAATAACCAACAACATATTATATTACATATATCATCCCCTGACAACATAATATATTTTAAGCAATGCTACCAGAACACATATGTTTTACCCACTACTATTCATTTGGGCAGAAAATTTGCAGCTCCATCAAATTGTAAGCACCGATGGATGTGATTAGCAACAGTTGCTAGGTTTTCTACTGACATTACCTTTGTAATTCACTATTGATTCAAATTGTGATGATGTTGTTGTGACTGTCTCACTTACCCGTAAATCATTTTCTATTAAACATTTTAGTTATACTTTTTAAATTCCATTGAGAGTATGGTGCTATCAGTATAGACCTTCCAAGTCTGCACCCAAGTCAACAACAACACTGTTCATGATGCACATGCACGAATTTAGTGTTGAACTGGATGTCAATATTGGTGAAACACGAATTCTGATGGTTAGACAGCCAAAGATCCTAGGCATCGTGTTGGACAACTCTCTGTCATTGCATGTACACGCTAAGCATGTTGAAGACAAAGTGCGAAAAAAAATGCTGCAATCAAAGCAGTTGCTGGGCAGTCATGCGGCAAGGACAGAGAGACAATCATCAATGCATACAACACAACTGGGCAGTCAATTATAAACTATGATGTACCCATATGGTCGCCACATTTATCACAAAGTTGCTGGGAATCTTTACAACATGTTCAGAATTCAGCACCCAGAACTGCCACAGGCTGCCATATGATGGCAGCGCCACATCATCTACACCAAGAATCCAAGTTTCTTCCAGTGCTGAAACACAATGTAATGCTGTCCAAACAGTATTTGCTATTGTGTTATTGAGATGACCATCCATGCAATGATCTAAAGTCGCTGTCACATGATCAAGGCCGACATCGCAACTTGCAAAAAGACTTGCCACACAAATTCATGACCGATCTGCAACGAGTTGATGTACTGCCGCGAAATGGTGATCTGAATCTACAATCATACAAGATTGGACTTGGTAAGCTTCACAGGACAAGTGTGGAAGATGTTAGCAGTCAAGTTTTATATAGTAACAGTTGAACAGTATCAGCTCCCTGTGTCCTAAGTATCTAAGTATTGTATCACTGTGTTCTTAAGTCGCTGCGGTTGCCTCACTGCTTGAGAACTCTACTTGAGAACTAGTTTTTTGGGTTACCTGAAGCTGCAGAGCTTAGTTTATCATGTTAGTTTCCTTATAGACTGTTGTGTTACTATTGATGAGTTAGTATTAACAGTTTGCAGTGCTTTCTTGTGTTCATGTCTTCCACTGAATATATATATATATATTCAACAGAAGATGTGATCCATAGTTATAAGGAAAACATTGTGCTGGGCGAATACCCTCTGCCCACTGGCATTGACAGGAAAGAAAGGTCGCTGCCAAGAAAGGCCAGGTGTGTTCCAGCTCAGTTGTGGTCCTGGTAGTGCCAACTGCTGAATAGCTACAAGCACCGGATCGATGACAATGTGACTGAACTGTGTCCAGAATCGCTCAACTAACCGATTCATTAAATCTACTACAACAACGCATTTTGCGTGAGACATGCAATTTGATTTGTTCTCATGCTCACACACATTGAAGGACAATTTACTCGCATTTTATAAAAAATGCCAATAAGATGTCAACAGATGGCTCTAATGATACAGACATTGAAAAATGAACCCACTTACTGTCTGCCTTTACGATGTTAAGTAGAACTTTGTTGTAACAAGATTTTTAGACACGTGTTGTATTTCTGGTACCGACGGATTTCTCGAAGGGCAACAGTTCCTGGCCTGTATCTGTGTGGTTTCTTCATACCACCAGTTGCTGGTGCACTCTTCCTTGCTGCCTTGGTTGCAAGCTGTTTCCTTGGTGCTTTACCACCAGTGGATTTATGAGCAGTTTGCTTGGTACGAGCCATTTCTGCAGATGTGTGTTCAACAAAGTTTCCTCTGTACTCTCTGAGTGCAATTTTAAAATGAACTACCTTGGCGTTCCCTCTGCTTTGAAATGACGCGCTATTAACATAACAGACAATCACACACCATCTGATTGGTCACTAAATTGGCCCCATAATTGGTCAAAAGACAATACATGACAGACAAGTTTTGGTCAACATAAGCACACTTGTGTTTCTTGCCGTCCGTTTTGGGCCTTTTTCACACTCAAAAAAGGCCTCTTAGGTCTGACAGGCCATAAAAAAACAAAGTCCATATGATATTGCTTCTTTTGCCTACCTTAAATTGTTGTTTCCAGGCTGACCGAAAAAATTCTTGCTCATTTTGAGCAGATTTTTTTCGTGGATGCAAAATGCCCTCAATGTGTTTCTTTCTCGCGGTTACCTGTTTACAAATACGTCCGCTCGTCGTATCAACACTATATACAGTAAAACTGACAGTAAATTATCAGAATTTGATATTCCTTGGAGGGAGTGTGTGCGTTGGTTATACTAGTGTAAATCTGGGAGAGCGTAATTATCTTGTGTGCTGGACAAAAATGCATCACGTTATTTGATGGACTGCCCATGTCACATAATTCACTGCCAATAAAGGAGCAATAGCATTTACATCTGTCATAGGCTTTGATGTAGAAGACTTTTGTATTGATCTAATTTATTATTTTGATAAGAGCACAGAAAGGAGAGGTGTTTTACAGGAATATTATGAATTTTGTGATCAGGAATACAGAAAAATTCTGAAGAATGTTAATGTAAGATGGCTAAGCCTTGAACATGCAGTTGCTTGTACCTTAAAGCAGTATGAAGGGCTCAAGAGTGAAAATGAATCATGTCCCAGATTAAAATGGCTAATGAAACATCTTGAAAGCCCATTAACAGAGTTATATCTCCTGCTTCATAGCTCTATAATGGCAGCATTTACAACAATGAATAAATTCTTGCAGAGGGAATATCCTTGTATATTCCTGGTTCATGATCAGCTACAAATATTCATTAAACAGCTAATGAGTAAGTTCCTTACAATAGGTGCCATCAAGTCAGCAAATAGCTTGACAGAGGTTGATATCACAAAGTAAAAAGATAAACCCTTGATGTTTGCTGGGATTGTCACAAAGGGCAAATCATGACTTCTTTAATGGTGGGGACATCAACCAAAATGAACAGGACAAGTTTCTAAATGCTGTTCTTCAGTTTTATATTTCAACTACGAAATACCGCATAGAGAGATTACCCCTTGGTGATAGTGTACTGACACACCCAGAATTTTGCTCAACAAGAGAACTGTGAATTTGCAGATGTTGAGTTTTTCATTCAAAGATTTTAGACTAAGCTGCATTTCCAAAGATTTAAATGAATTACAGGAAGAGTTTCTTGCATACCAGCTTCTAAGTGAAAGAGAGATACCCCAAACAGTTTTGGATAATGCTTGTGTTGTTCAAAAGCAAGTGTGATGAGGAAGAGAGAAAGTATCAAAGAATGGATGTTATTTGGGGTTATTTGTCTACAATGAAATCTGCAGATGGACAGCTGATGTTTAAGAGACTTTTCAAAGTTGCTGAGCTTGTCTTGGTACTGCCTCATTCAAATGCAGGGGAAGAAAGGGTTTTCAGTATGGTGCAAAAGAACAAAACATCATTTCTTTCAAGCCTGTCAATGGAGGGCACTTTATCCTCAATCCTCACGGTCAAATTGGCAGATATTAATGCCATAAAGTTCAAGCCTTCAAGTGAACTTTTAAAGAAAGCAAAGAGTGCCACATGGGAGTACAACAAAGTGTATATGCAAAAGAAATAGACTAGACTCGTGGAATTTTTTTCTTTATCACTGTTCACTCAGGGTTCTTTTATTTGTACTTTTGTAAAACATTAAGCCTCACAAAGATTGCATTAGTTCTACTCAAAGCTATTTAAGCTGATTAAACCAACCCTACAAAGCTTTTAAAGCATGTTTTAAGTAGATGGTCAGATGATACCTAATTCTTACAGAAGATATACTGTGAGAAGTAATTTTAGCCAACCAAGGGTGCCTATTTCTCAAAATTTTCTGGGGTCAAGTCCAGACCCTAGACTAACCCGGAGCCCTCGGAGGCCAAAAAAAATTCCAAGCGGGCTCACAAACATTTCTCAGTCATTCTTTACATTGAAACTTAACAGGTCTGTCAGTACATTTCCAACTACTATTGGGTATCCAGTGTAAAACCATTATTTTATAGTGAATGGTAAACCTGGACTTTTCAGGGTTTTTTGTTTGGGGGTTTAGGGGGCTATATTATATATTATTGAACTCCCCATACATTAACGAGTCCCCCTAGGGCTGAGTCGTGGTCCACGGGTGCCTCTCTGAGGAGTTAGGGGTCCATTTCTAAGGGCCTTCCCCATGCATGCCAACAACAGAAATTGGCGCCTAAACATCGCAACGGACATATCCCCGGACGATTTCCCTTCAAAATAGGTGTGATAACGGGCAATAAGGGGATAAAAAGGTATGTCCTTACTTCACAGTCCTCCCTCATGCTTCTTCTGATACATTAACTTGGTAATCCTCAACTGACACTTGCTATACTGCCAAATTGAGCCTTTCTGGGCTCCTTAACCCCCAAAACAAAAAACCCTGAAAAGTCCAGCTTTACCCAGAATTGAACTATTGTTATACTCCAACTTGTGCAACTTGTAAAAATACTCATCCCTGCTTCAAGCATAGAATACTGTATGTTATGACAGTGAGAAAACACATCTGACAATACTTTGCCATCTGTTTTAAATACTTGCCAGTCATCCTCGCGAGACGTTTATTCATGCTGCTACCAAAATTGCTAGAATCAAAATCCAGTGAAATTCAATAACAATTCAATTTACAACTGACTTGATCATGTCAGGAGTCAACACTTTACATTGCGTTACTAGTATCATTGTCATACTTTGAAGCGATTCATTCTTGTCATTGGTATTCATGTTTCTGATAAGGACGTCATTAAGATATTAGAAAAAAATTAAAAAGATATCAACTTCTCTATTCTATCAGATAAAGTTGTGAAAGAAATTGTTTTCTGACGCGATATTGACTACAAAATATTTTCAATCTAGCAAGGTTACAGAAGGCTCAAGTCATCGCATTTTGCAATCTTACAAAATGTAGGGTCGTCACAAAAACTCACCTTGAGACCGCCTAATTAGAGATTATCGGGAACTTTTAAAACCTACAAGGTTCACACCAGTATGTTATTTAGCATTGTCGACTAAAACCACCGACCATGTACATACAAATCGACTATTAGCTAGTAGACGCAGCTTTAACTATCATGTACAATAACCTGTCTTCCAAGATATCTTTAAAACACCACCGGCCTCAGTTTCATACAGTCTCATAAAACTGAGGCTAATTTACAAGGAGAAAATATTTTCGGACACATTTTTGGTATTTCTGACAAAATTAATTTTTGGACAAAGTGATGAAAATTGTTTGAATCTTGAAAAGGCAACGACGACAGCCCTATTGATTTATTGAAACTAACCACCCCGAACAATATACCCTTTCGAGATCAAGTTTCTAAGATAGAAGAGGTAAGAAAAAATCACTCGTTTTCTTGTTTGCGCTCACTTGTTTCTTACGTATATTTGCTTTTGTTTTTTCACACAGTTAAATCTTCAAAGGGGTCTTCTGGATCAAGTTCAAAGTCAAGAGAATCATCAATTTCGGCCATTTTAAATACCTTTCGCATGATATCATCGGCATTGAGCATGTTATCCTGCCAGCCAATGAGCCACCTGCCTTGCATTGACTTCATCATCAACAGCTTTAGAAGGACTTCTACGCCATAAATGATTCTCCCTCTTTCCATGTAAGTTGGTGTTTCTTTTACATACCACTCTTCGAAATTCTTCTTCAAAAACTCTTTAGCAGGGCGATTCACTGTAATCTGCAACTGACCTGTGAAGGTTTGCCAGAACGTAAACCCATGTGCACCCATTACTTTCAATGTGATCTTGGTACCATTTTGTGTTCTGACCTTAAAAAACGTTAAAAATTAATAATGTCTTTTACTCGGTGGGTGAATTAAGCTCAGCACCCTTCTTTCTAAATGTTACAAAGCTTTATCAGGAAAAGTAACGTCTTTCGGCAGGCATCTTTCAGCTTTACCATCATGGACTAATTGCATTGGCAAAACGTTTCCGGACTTAGTGACCTTGAAAGTTCCTGTGGTCTGCTATTTCTTGTCCTTGCCAACTAATGATACAGTGGAAACACCTTTTGTCGTAGAGAGTATGATTTGAAACACGAACAGATGGCAAAGGTGTCCGGTCAAAAATTAGTATCAAGTCATCCAGTAAGTACTTGGCATCTCGCTTACAAAATTTTATTCTCTGCTGGAAATCGAGTTTTGTTTCCCTGGAGCAACATGAATTCTTGCAGTCGTTGCCACTCGACGAGACATTTACGACCAATGACATCCATTGTGTAGAAAATTTGACGTGCTCAGCCTGTACTTAACGAGATATAACCCCATTCCCACAAAGTAGTGAACGATCAATTGGAAAACTATACCTTTTGCAGCGGCATTGGTCACCGAACCTGACACAGGGGGGGCCCTCAGACGCAAAGCTGAAACTGTTTCAATAGCTTTTTTATCAGATCACCAGGTAGCAATATTGGAAGCCCAGTTTTTTGTGGCCAGCTGGTTTGTATGTCCTATTGTTCAACAGGAATTTTGGCTTAAGCTTTGAGAAATGTAAGGGTAATTGACAAACGCAGTTTCTGGCAGACGTTTCCCCTACCCACACTTTTTAAAAGACCGGTTTACGATCCTAGCCTGCTGCAAACCCTATCAGTGAAAGTTTCTTCACAAACAATGAGTACAGTAAAGAGCCATCTAAGCCGTAGGTCAATAAAGGGTCAGAGTAGACTTAACCGTGCAATTAAATTGCATACCTTCAAAGAGGCGTAAGACAAACATAGTTTACTATACTTGACATTGCAAATGGAGTTTTCAAGCAAGATTTTTTTTGTAGCATACTCGTTGCCAAGGTTAGCTTATACCCATGCCAGGGTTTGGGAATTGACTAGGAAGTGAGCTCTTTCTGAGAGTGGGCTCCTGTTACCTTATAAGCCGTAGTAACTTTAATTCTGTATCTCTAGTACCTTGGCAATACTGTTTGATATCCTTTTGAGACACCACAAGCAACATGTCTCGGTAACAGTTCAGTTCAGTTAATATATAATTTAAATTCTCTACATACAATTTGTTACTCTAAAAGTACAAAGAAACAATTTCCTACAATAATGTTGATAAAGAAAAATTAATACGATATTACAAAGAAATTAACACAATATATAAGTATATGAAGAATTAAGTAAACTATATGCAGGGAATTACTTAAAGGAGGAGCTCTCTCAATAGGTAAACTAATCGAGGAGAAACCCCCTCCCCCCTACTCTAAGATATTGGGTAAATGTATTTGAATTTTAATAATATTTCATCTTCATTATCACTTAGATTTATCAGGAGACCTTGTTTAATAAATAATATTTCAGTTTTGATTTAAATGATGTTTTGGATGGAGCAGTTGGAATTTCATTGGGCAATGTATTCCAGAGTTTACCAGCAAGATAGCGAATTGATTTTAGGCCGTATTGAAGACTGTTTTTCCGGAAAATATATAAATCACCTCAACTAGCCTGTCTTGTGGAATATTGATGAACAGAAAAGCTGATTAAGCAAAAGTCATGAAAGCAGCTAGGTGAGGTTATATTAACAGAATCGAAAACAAAAGTTAATAGATGGAGTTCAAAAATATCGGAAATTCTAAAAAGTTTAAAATTCCCATCTTTGCCTTTGATTTTGTTAATTGAAAAAGAAGTGGAAGACTTATTAGAAATAATTGACTTGATGCCTGACCACATTTTTTCATATTTTGACTATTAGTAGAAAAATAATTATGAAAGTACCTTCCTTTAATTTCTTTTAATTCATTAGACATACGATTTCTAAACTTCTCATACAATCTGAGGTTATCAGAAGTATGCTGTTTCATTCGTTTATGCAAAATTCTGTCTCGGATTCTCATCATCTTTAGTATTCTATTATTAATCCAAGGTTTGTCTTTCAGTTTTATTTCTTTTCTAATTAGCCTTTATTTGGAACATGTCTATTTATCAAACTATTAAGATCGGTCAAAGATTTATCAAATTTATTGTTCAAATTTATGCCACTGTTTTCCAGATAAGTAAAATCAATATTATTGAAGTCATCAAGAAACTTTTCTTCATTAAATTTGGAATAATCATATTTGAGTGATTCAGATTTTCTATGACTAACATTAGTATTTTTCAAAATTAAAATCTGTGGAAAATGATCAGTAATTTGCATTACAATATTACCACTTGTTACATTACCATTAGTAGCATTGGTATATATTATCAATAACTGATGCAGTAACAGGATCAAACAACATGTTTCAGCCAGTGTACGCCAAGCATCAATATCTTCTAGAGAACAACCATTTCGCGGCTGCAAAGCAGAATGACTGCCAATACATGCAATTCTGCCATAAGCCAACATTTACTAGAAAATTTAAGAATGCGCCAAATTGTACAAGAACAAAAATTATCGGATAATTGTCACAGCTAGATCGTCCTTTCATCTCAGTGTATTAAAACAAGAAAACCAGAACTCTGCAGGTAGAACGTGTTAATTTTTTCACTTGAACCCTTAGAATAATGCTCTGCTCAGAGGCATTTTCTCTGTGATTTTTTTTTCTGATTTATGATTGGCTAGTTCTGATCCACGTTTCTCATAAAACGTTTGCCATATATCTATGCTTTCTATTCTGACGATTCATACTCTGAAAAGTGTCATACGAAAAGCGTGTCGTTTTTTAGCGCAATGTCGCAAATTAAGGCGATCATTTAGGCCTTCTGAATTGCTTGCCTCAGACATTTTACCACAAGAGTTTTACACAACGGATACCTCTACTTACTTTCAATTAATGTGAATTGTTACTTTTTTGAAAGCAACACAAGAATGGATACGTCTCCAACAAAATTATGGATTGTTTGCATTCTTAATTTAAGGCAGCATTGGTACGAAACGTTTTACTAAACAGCGTAACGTGTGTTAATTCCCCCGTTGACATTTAACTTGTAAGAAATCTTAAGGGTCGTGGTGTAAAATACAAGGCCAAAATATTTCATTACCTGCACTAGTGAGGTGATGTCATGCCAGCGTTTATCTATGCATTTTTTATCTGTTTACTGGAAAACTAACTCAAAACGTTTTCATGCATTGTTTTTAAGATGTATAGTATGCTGGTGTTATGACAGACTAAACGTGATCCTTTCTTACGAAGATCTCGACCAAAAACTGGATTCTGGATCACTTTAAATTTTGGCAATATCTCTGTCAAGCAACAAGTATTAAGGAAGTCCTCTCGAGGAAACCCCAGTTCCTGAAAAGGTCACAAAATGAATAATTGTTATGGTATCTTTAAAGCAAATGAAATTTTACTGTCATAGAAGCGACCAGTACTGCTGCTTGCTATACTTTAAACTTTCCAGCCCAAAATTTACATACACATTAAACAATTTTTAAACGGGACATGGAATTCAATCAAATGAAGTATGTTTTACAAGGATCGCTTATGTATCAAGTTAAGAATAATCTTGCACTCCATTCAGAACATACCGTACTTCGTAAAGAGAAAGTTTAATAAAGTAATATGTCTGCCATCCATGTAGAAAAAGATGACAAACTTGGCTTCCCTTGGGGACATCTTGATGCTATTACAAAGCATTAGATTTCGCCAGCATGCGTTGCCCCAAAACGAAAATATAACAGTTGTACTTAGCAAGCTAAATAGACTCTTTGAACCTGGAGGTCACATGCTTAGTTACTGTATAGAAACGTCCCACTAGAGAGCATGGATTTAGTGGCCTTACGAAAACAGGATTAAATGGATAGGATGAAATGTCATTTCACGCTTCTTTTGAATATATTTAAAGTTTTGAAAATATTGTCATAACTTTCATGATTTTCAAAATGTAAGGTTATAGAGGATTTGTAGTATTTACTGTTCGTTTGTTGTAATTTATGACCTTTACTAATCTTACTCACTTCTTTAATTCGGGACTACACTCTCGCTGCATCGTATTTGAGAGTCGCTATTCTGGTTTGCGTTAATATTAGGATGAGTAAAATTTAAAGACATTTTATTTGAGACATGTCATTTCTACTGCATACACATTTTAGCTTTATTGTTTTATTTCTTAAGCTTAATACGTAATACTATTTTGACTTCAGCCTTCAACCTTCAAACACTTTACTTGGACGTTAAAATGCATGCTGAATTTTCAGTGTTCCTTCCCTTCTCAAAGTTGCTGTCAAATGGCTTGAGCTAGGGTAAATTTTTACACTAACAATAAGAAATTTTGCGAAATTCCTATTCATTATTTTCACGTTTTCTATGTTCCTCCTTCAATGGAGTTATATGAATATATATTGCTTTTGTCTTTTTTGGTAGCATTTGTTAATTTACCTTGACTCTGTTTAAACTAAAGATAGTCGAAATTTTTAATAACCATTTTGTAATAACAAGACACTGCATATGCATAGGGCATGTTTGTTCTCCACTGAGTTTCAATAAAGTTATTGTGTCATGGAGTGCTGTCTTCAAGATTAAAATATCTACACCTTGAGGACAATCTGCATTAATGTAGAAATAAAAGTATCAATTAAAACCTTATGTTATAGTACCAAGGACATATTTTCCGGCCAACGTTTCCTGCTTTGTAAAGGTTGCTTGGTTATATTAATCTTTCAAACTAGTTTCTGATGCAGATTGTATTGCATGGCAATAAAGATTTCCCCGATGGTCAGGACAGAAACACTGTCCTGTTAACTCCGTGGTTTATGAATAAAATTGATTGCTTTGATTAGAAAATTTTATAATCACCATTCACCTCCTGTATTCTTCATTTTATGGCATTTGTTGCTGCAAATTTATGTCCTGTTTCTTATGACGCAGCAATAGGGATATGGTGTAAAGTGGCTTGCGATGAGATTAATTTAGTCATATGCATTGTGTGATTTTAGTGGAATGCAACAAATACACGAGAGTTTAGTTACAATCCCCTACACTATCTTCAATGGCATTGTCTCCTTTTGAGACCATTTTACTTTCTTATTAGAATAATCTTTTTGTGGTACCAAACCTGATAATCGCCTTGAAAATTTGTGACATTGCGCTAAAAACATACG
>JANTCA010069250.1:0-15710 GCA_024741275.1 Chironex yamaguchii
CATCTTGTAATAATGCCATGACTTCTCTTATTTGTTGGCTGCTGCTCATAACATCTTGTACTAATGTCAAGGCTTCTCTTATTTCTTGGCTGCTGACCATAGCATCTTGTACTAATGCCATTACTTCTATTATTTCTTGGCTGCTGCTCATGGCATCTTGTAATAATGCCATGACTTCTCTTATTTCTTGGCTGCCACTCATGGCATCTTGCAATAATGGCATCTTGCAATAATGCCATCTTGCAATAATGCCATCTTGCAGTAATGCCATGACGTCTCTTATTTCTTGGCTGCTGCTCACAGTTTCTTGTACTAATGCCATGATTTCTCTTATTTCTTTGCTGCTGCTCATGGCATCTTGTACTAATGTCAAGGCTTCTCTTATTTCTTGGCTGCTGCGCATAGCATCTTGTACTAATGCCATGACTTCTATTATTTCTTGGCTGCTGCTCATGGCATCTTGTACTAATGCCATGGCTTCTCTTATTTCTTGGCTGCTGCTCACAATATCTTGTACTAATGCCATGACTTCTCTTATTTCCTGAGTGCTGATCATAACATCTTGTAATAATGCCATGACCTCTCTTATTTCTTGGCTGCTGCTCATGGCATCTTGCACTAATGTCATAATTTCTCTTAATTCTTGGCTGCTGCTCATGGCTTCTTGTAATAATGCCATGACTTCTCTTATTTCTTGGCTGCTGCTCAGGACAACTTGTACTAATGCCATGACTTCTCTTATTTCTTGGCTGATGCTCATGACATCTTGAAGCGCCAAATTGAGTCTGTGCTCGACAGTGCACATATACAGCTCGCTTGTCAATTTGGTTTACTCTTGTGTGAAGGCTGCTACCACATCCCGAACTGGGTCGTCGCCACGGGGTGTGTGTAGAGGTGTGACCCCCCGCTTGAAAAAAGCACCTTTCGGCAAATGAAACCTTAAACCTGCATTTTTTTCGGCAAATTGGTACATTTTGACAATTTCTCCTGGTAATTAGTCGGCGCTCTCTACGAATGGTTCCCAGAGCATAGATGTATCCTCATATACTCTAGTAACAGCTAACATTAATAAATGCGAAAGGCTGTTAAGCCTGGTTTCCATATAGCCGTAGGTGCGGTAAGGTTGTATGCGGTTGCTTTCTGCCATCTTCTATCGTCCCGGCATCGGCGTTCCCAAGGCACGTGTTTGAAGTACCTTTAGACTGCTGTAACACGCCTACCTGCAGCACTACAAGAAAACGTTTCCATTAGAAAATAATTGCTTGCGATGCCGAGACGATAGAGGATGACAAGATGGCAGAAGGCAACCTAAGGCAACCGCAGGCAACCGTATAGCACCTTATAGCAACAGTATTTACTAAAGGAAGGTCATCATACGGAATTCAACAAACTGAAAAATGGTACTTTTGAAAGGAAGACCTTGATATTTACAGAAATGAATTGTGTGGAATTTCATAGACTGTTTGCAATTTGCTTTAATTTTACAAGCTTGTATCTAAGCAAAAGATCTTTTTTACAAAAACTAAGCAAATCATGGCGTAAAAATCGAGTTAAGAGAACCAATAAAAAACACACTTCTCAGGCATGACACGCCCTAATAACCACGCCCAACGGTCCCGCCCTTTTCCGAAGAATTTTAAACATTACACCTTCCCCCCTGCAATGCTGCCTTCCCGACAGCCCTGATCCCGACATATTAGCAGTTCTGTCACAGCATTGATCATGGCATTTATTTATCGACAATTTCATATTCATAAGAACGTCCTTCATTATTAGGAAATACATTTGCTTCAAGTGATTTCAGTTGCATATAAAATGAAAAACAGCTCTTCAGCATTGAAATCTTTATCAACAGTTTACAAACGAAAACTTGTCTCTTCTTTCCTACACACATATGAACTTTTATCAAGTAATCTCGTGTCCGAATTTCATCATTTTAAATGATCAAAACAAGATGGAAGAGTAACGCAATAAAAGAAGCATGTAACAAATATGGTCAATATTCTATTTCCTCTTTCCCCGTCGTCAGGCAATAATCCGAGGGGTGATGGTTGAAATAAGAATGTACTCCCAAGAATTTTTCAGAAATAGTAGTCGGGGGGACGTTTATTCCAGACTCAAGACTATAATGCCAAAGTATTCCACAGCTTTCATTTTTTCGCCAGCTTTCTCAGTACCACTTTTCTGAATTCTTCTAATATTGGATATATCACGGGACAGCCATTTATAGTTTTCGTCTCTTTTTAACCATGTAGCTAGTTGAGCAATGTTGTTGTTACTCTCTTATAGCAGAGCTACTAAGTTTAATTTTTTCTCAGACTTCCTCTTACAGCTAACCCCTGGCTTCCAAGATAACGATACCTTAAGTAAATTTTGTACAAGGCGGTTTTGTTTGTTAGTATTTGCTCCTCTTTTCCATTGGATATCAGTGTTTGTACTGATACGGTACTTTCGTGGCTGTGAACTGCTGCCACCTAGGCTCTGTGAACTTCGGACTGTTTGTGCCACTGAAACATTTGAAGTGTATTTTTCCATCCTGAAAATCGATTTTCCACAAAAACATTTATACGAATCAAATGTCTTGATGCTGTAGGAATTTGTATTCCATGTCTTATTTCCTAGTGCACGAATTGCAAAACACTTAATCCTTGTCACTGTCGTATGTGAGCCATTGATAACCATGAAGCCTGAAATTTTCTGTCCTTTCCCAAAATTTTACTCAAAGTGGCTTGTGAGTTTCTCTTCAAAGTTTCATTCATTGACAAATTGTCTTGCTTTGAAAACGAAGCGCCGAAGTCTTGCTTCATGATTTCGAAGCCTAATTACTCTCTACAACTTTTGTTGTTTCCGGATCTCTGGAGACTTTTTATTGTGGAATAGGAATTCCTTCTTTCATTGTATCCATCCATATTACAACTTTGTCCATTTAGAAGAGCAAGTTCGAACAAACGCTAAGCGCGACCTGTTAAATTTGTTGATAGTTTGAAAATGGTTACTTCGATTTTGTAAATTAATGATTAGTTTCCTGCTTTCAAAACCAACAGGAAATGTAAAATCTATGATACAGTTTGATTTCCACAATAGACAATTTGAAGCATCTATCTTAGATGCACGATTCATGTCCACAATAGACAATTTGAAGCATCTATCTTAGATGCATGATTCATGTCCACAATAGACAATTTGAAGCATCTATCATAGATGCACGATTCATGTCCACAATAGACAATTTGAAGCATCTATCTTAGATACACGATTCATGTCCACAATAGACAATTTGAAGCATCTATCTTAGACGCATGATTCATTTTTGTTAGTCTTCCCTTATGTTAAGCACAAAGATTTACCGACCATTTATATTTTTCTATTACCTGTTCTCCACTAAAGAACCACCCGGGGAGGGTAAATCCCCAGTGAAACTTCTTCTTCATCTTTGTCATCTTCCATGCTTCTTGCCATACAACAGCACAAACGTCACTAAGAGCATGAGCCATATTGGTTTGGTCCAGGCACTGATATGTGTCTCCATATATTTCTCAACTCTCTGAATGCCACTTCGGCCTTGTTCAACCTCCTCCGTATATGTGCCCTTGTACCAATACTGCTGCTATCACTCCAAGGTTTCCCAACCCATCTATAAACTTTAATCTGAAGCCTGGCCATCTGCTGCCTAACGCCTTCCTGTGCCTTTACGATGCATAAAATAGAACATCCAACTGATGATCCTGCTGGATACAAGGTGCCCCTCCACAATAGTCTTTATCATCTCCATTTTCATCATGAGTGCCTTTCTACCTCTGTGTTCATACTCTTCGTCAATGTACATAACTGTTTCACCGGTGGTCACCCATACCTTCTCCATACAAGTCCATCTGTACTTACTTATCGTCATAACGATGCCATAGTCCTCCATCTATCTGACCACTACTGCCATCACAACGCCACGCATCATTCTCATCTTCCATGTACCAACTTGGTCAGGGATTTTAGTTGTTGCTTAGATCCAATCAGGCGTTGGGCTTTCTGGAGGCTTTTACCCAATACAGTCATACTGTCATCTTCACTTCCTATCTCCTAAGGAATGATTACAGCATCTCCAGTCTGGTTTGGTAATCTTACATCCTCTGTTTCCATAACATAGTTGTTTTTACGGGATTAAGTTCATAGATAAAACCTAACATCCCCAGCACCATAGCATCACAGACAGATAGCAGGTGGAGTCGCCTGGAGTAAGGCAATCACCTAGCCCTCATTTTAATGGTTTTCTGTCAGGGTGTCTTTCCCTTATGGGTTTAATGGCCCCAGCCTTGACTTACCAGGCCGCAGCCACCCAGGGGGGGAGTGCTGGGACTAGTCTTGTTATAGCACTTGCCACTTGTACATGTGCCATGAAGTGTGCCCACCCTGACCTAAATCTCAAAGAACACCCACATCAAAGCGGCCAGGAGGTGCAGCTCTGGAATTCATCATTCCCCGGAGGCGCACAAGAAATATCTGGATGTGAAGGCTACAAGTAAATTAACAACTTTGTTGAAACACTTTCTGACACCAATATTGTCTACCAACTTGCAAAGTGAAAAACGTTGTAAACAATTTTCTTCCGTAATCAGGAATTGAAATAAAACGTTTTGCTGACAACAAATAGATGACCGTGATAAACCTGAGAATCTAGAAAACTTCTGCATTGAGTAAAAAAGGTCCCTATTAATTTAGTAATTAAGAAAAACAGGCTTAGAGAGACAACAATAAAAAATAAACAATACAAAATAAACACTAACAGAGAGCAAACAATAAAATAATGTTGGCGCCAAGAATTGTAAAGTCCGTAAAAAATCCAAAAATCTTAAAATGTTTAATCCGTGTACTTGTGACGCTGTCAGTAAAAAGTGTCATACAGGCAATGCCTTTGAAAGGTAAGGATTTTCCACAACAATGACACGAAAGGTTTTACATCCATGACATCATATCCACAATACACATATCAAATCCTTCTGTAATGGTACACTTAATGATGGTTGGTATTGATGATACTTTTCCTCAGTTTATACTGAACAAATTTTAATGGAATTTGTAATTACCTATTGTATCAACATTTAAATTGCATTCATTTTCAAAGGCAGAAACGCACTCAATTGCTTACTGGAGAACCTCATTACATTATAAGAGTACCCTAAATCAAATTCTCTAATTTCCAAAACGTTAACTTAACGAGACCAGTAATGCCCTTATGTGGGGTAGAAGTATTCTAAGCATCAAATCACATTGGTTCAGCAAAATAACAAGAAAGCAAAGTTTTATGCATCTTTAATAATAATGGCTGGCCATAATGGCATATAAAAATCCACTTCCAGGTTATTTGTCATATGAGCAATCTGCATCTCAAATGACCACCTTACTGACAAACTATACTAATCTAGGTTTACAGGACACTTAAACATACCAGGAATGCAATGCATGTGGTTTTGTTTATAACAAATGACACAGCAAGAAATATCTTATCCATAATCCAAATCTATATACAAAACATTGATACATTTGAGCTTGTTGAGGTTTCTTATGTGTCCTTTTCTAAGTAAGTCTGCACAGTTTCAACTTGTACCTGATTGTTCAATAACAAGTCTCTTTGAATCATACATCTGACTTATTGCTGCCTAGAAAACAAAGGACAATAGAACATGAATCCTGTTTAAAAATAAAAATATGCTCTGAAAAGTATATCCAGTATATATACAAGTACCAATGAGGCTTATAAGATACTTAACGTATCCACTAACTAAGTGCACACATACCATATTCAAGATGTGTCATAGTCCCATTAGTAATCCCGTGTTTTGGTCTTGGCTGTTAGTAAGTGGTTCCGCCTTTTATACATGTAAAAAGCCTGACTTTCGTCGCAAAAAGCACGTGTATCAAGTGTGGATTAGGACTAGCGATAAGTACCTTAAAAAATCAAGTCTAGTACTTTGTCAAGATGATTAATATGTTTACCCAACAAGATTGAATAGAGCTTTGTCCTATTACAGTACTACAACCCCCAGACAGTATATGTTTCCATTGTGCAGAATGCAATCTGAACAATAATACCAACCTTATGATTTTGTAACCTTTGTAGTTTATGTAAACTACTTAACTGGATAAAGAATATTCTCAATAAAACATGTGAAGGAACATGCATACACAGTGATTACCATTAAGGGTGATAAAATGATGACAATACAATCAGTTATGGGGATGCACACAATCTGTAAACTTGGTTACATTCTACCTATTTGGCCATTAAACAAACTTAAAATGATGTTCAGTTTAATCAAAACTAGAAAATAACATAGCTACTTCCGTGTTACTTAATATGTAATACCACACTAGCTTATTATTCACTTTATTACAAAATAATAAAGAATTTCATTCTCTCGTAATACTGTTTTCATACTTTGTCTGCCTCAAAAGCTTGGTATGCATGCTAAGTGATTTGCAATTACTCCTTAAACTGATAATAGTACGTGGAGCTGTCACTAAAAAATACTAAAACTGCACAAAGGTAATTTGTTTGATTAATGCACATTACTATGACTACAAATAACCTTAAATCTCAAAAAAAATCCTCGTCCACATACCTGTCTCTTAATCATCTGAAGACTTTCACTTGCCTTTCTCATCAACCGTGAGATACTTTCAGGATCAGATTCACTTTTATGTTCCTTAAAGCCATCTCTTATTCTCCTACATGCATAACTTCTATCAAATAAGACAAACAGTATTCATCACAAAAGTCATTGTTGCAAATAATACTTCAAAAGCTTTTACAACAAATTTAATAAAACCTGGTCATTGCAGTTAACCAACACAGCAACATAAATCTGTAGCTTCATTTCAGTTGCATATCCCACAGTTTACATGACTGTTGTGATAACCTAGTTGCTCATTGAAAACAAAGTTGAAGAAAGGCAAGGACAGAGAACATTTGGTACTTGAAGGATCAGTTTTATTTAAACAAAAAGGGTTGTAATAATCTTTGCATTACCAACGATAATACCAAGTCATTTATGCAATAAAAAAGTAATGTAGAATATTGTAAGACAGAAAAAAAAATTAAATAAAACCCAGACTATCCCAAGAACAACAAGAACAAAACAATAGAGCAAATCAATCATAACTGTAAAAACGTGTACACAGTAAAGAAACCACACAACACATAATTCATTTACAATTATAATGAAGGGTTTTATCTTCAAAGGAGACTTAATTTAGAAGTTGGAATTCACATCAGAGAAAAGACAGTGCAGGTGTCATGTATCAATAAAATCAGGTAAGCAGCAACTGTTATCACATAGATGCAGTTGAACAGTTTTTTCAATACATAGAACAGGCATAAAATGACACAAATTTGGTATTGGCATCAAAACAAAAATTACCCAAATTATGTAAAACAACACTCAGATGTGGTCATTACCAGGTCAAAAGGCAATTGAAAGGTAAGGGCTGTATTAACAGTGCATTAAGGGTATTAACAGTGCTTACATTGAAATTGGATGAAAATTAACATTAGACTTAAAAGATTGGGTATAAAAAAGCACAATTTTCACTCTGTATAGTGTCACATGAATATTTCTAGCATTGCTAATAGGATCAAATGAGTCTGCATCATTTCCTCTTGAAAACCATGACATAAGTATTCTGGTGAACTGATTGACCAAATAAGTGACATGGTGACCTTGCCTGAGAAACAGAATTTAAGTTGTGACCACTGGAGCATCAAAACAAGCTGGTTTGGTGTTTCTACCATAAAACTAAACCAACGTGAACAGATGGCCAACAATCACAAAAGGGCAGCAATTCAAGTCTACTAAGATTGCCTTAAATAAATACAAGAAAGAGAAAGTCTTATTCTCTCCTCACTTCGGGATTAACAAGGTAAGGATGCACCCAAAATAGAATTATGCATTCAACTTAGCTCTGAGGTGAGAAGTTCAAAAAATTCATTCACCAAAAACTTTTGCCGACAAATAAACTGAAGGGTCTTTCCAGTGAGAAGTAAAGAGTAAGGTTAAGTGTCATAAAAAGGCCAGAGATTGTAAGCTTGTTCATTAGACAAGTTTCACTTTTTTTCAAAGTTGCAAAAAGTATAAAATGACAGGGGTGGAGTGGGTATTGGAGAAATGTAATGACATTTAAAGGGGGCATAATGTCGTGAGGGCATTTTAAAGAATATAATTTTCTTTTATGAAAGTCTATCTATGCACTCTTTATTACACATTATACATTAATTACCATTGTCCTACCACTTGACAGTCATTAGAATCGAGCTACTCTCCAAGTTTGAATACTTAAGACAGTGTTGACCCATTTTTATACCACATTCAATTTAACCTCTTCAAAAGTTTCAAAATTAAAGTCTCTACAAAGTATGTTTTTAAAAGACTAGAGTGCTACAGTTACTTTACCAGCTATGACAAAACTGTAACTTAAAATTACGTTTTATTATAATTTTTTATTTTCTTAATAAAAGGTATTGACCAATATGACGGAGTATGACCCAAATTTGTTCCTCGCATGATGATTGATACTAAACAGTATTCAATCTGAGAGAGAGTAGAAAGTCAGCAGTTTTCAAATTTCCTTCCTTCCTTTTACCTTCAAAAAAAGGCACTGATAGTTTGGGGGAAACTAAGAAACATCTGATAAACATTTTCTAGGTACACGTTTCGCCATATTATTAAACATCAGAGCACAGCTTTACCACTTTCACCACAGTTTCTTCATGATTACAACAAACATTTCAACAGAACAAATCAAGTGGAGGGGAAGATGACATTTGGAATTCATCTTTGAAATGGTATCCTACTATGGGGAAGTGCTAGATGAAAGTTTAAACACGGCGACTTTTTCAGCAGAAAATAAAAAACATATACAATGTGTCAAAGCCAAGGAGGATCTTGCAGGAAAGAAAACTTATCTTTTGGATAAAAGAATTGAGCTTTCGAGTAGAGATGGAGGTTTTAAGGACTATAATTCAAATAAAACAAAATAAAACAGAAGGAAGCCTCATGGAAACTTTAGATGTTTTGAAGCTGACACTTAAATCGATTTTGTTGTAATGAGTGTTAGCAAAAAGTGTATTGGGAAAACTCTGTTTGCAATAGAGTATGGTACAATTGATTTAATAAACACCACAATCAGCTACGTTCTCAAAGAATACCCATTTAACTACAAAATATGCAAGCAGAGATGGGTGAATTTGAACAGGCTAGTTCCAGTCAAGGGAATGACCTCCATCAACAAGGTGGATCATATATATTTATGTCATCAGCATCTGTGTGCTGAAATTCACAAAGGAGTCCCAGTTTATTATTACCCAGCAGTTTATTGTTAAACAATAATGGTTATGTGGGTGAGAACTAGCATATGTTTACCAAAGACTTGTGCATTCACTTTGCAAAAAGACACGCTTTAATGAGATACATTTACAGTGTCTTATAGTTTTATCATTTAAACATGCCAATTTTAAACATGTAAAAGCACTCTAATTAGAACCATTATTTGTTTTGGAAGACAATTCATTGACTTTGCATTATTGATTTTCATTTTAATATTTCATCATAAGCATAATTCATAATCATTTATTATACATTAAACTATCAATATTTCAGCTAGAACGTCACTCCAAATGCACTGATTCCACAACCATGGCACAGCTCCTTCCAAATTAAAACACTCTTCAAACTCTTTGTGAACTTGCTTTGCTTCAATGGTTGGACTTTTTGCATGTTACAAAGGCCACAAAGGTATCAAAGCACTTTGTTCTGGTGATGCCACTTCATCATGCCATGTCCCAGGTATAACTGTGTTTGTTCCTGGATGATTTTGTTCACCATGTTCTGAGTAATGTAGCCATTGCTCAGTAAAAGCCAATTATACAGTGTCGAAATTCTAAGACAAATCTGTTTCACCTTTCTTGGATGCAGGGTTATAGTTGTTAAAAGTACTCTCCAATAGGAAGCAAGGATCCCAAAAACATTTTCAGATATTTGTTTTGGTCTTAAAAACGATAGTTGCAAACATGTGTAAAAATGTCCAAGTTGCTTTTAAGGTTGGGTAATAAAGCAAATCCTCAATAAATACATAAGGCATTGGTTGTTGTTGTTGTTATTGCCGGGATAAGGTATTGGTAGTGGCCAATTGGGGAGAGGTATTAATTCTGGCAAATTCAATTCATTGTCCAATATTTTCTTCCCATATTAACTATTTTTTCAAAACAGCTCCATCCAAAATGTTGCAGTGAGCCCCAACACCATTCCATATCACCTCATAATTATTGCCAGCTACTACCATCATAATTATCAAATGGGTGGCTGGCAATCTTCCAGAGTATAAATAAAACAATCAACTAATTTGTTATCTTTTGCAAAGATATTTTCTAGAGCCTTTTGATGTGACCATCCTCTTGTAATCCAGACCACTGCAGTCTAAGCATACGGATAAAATGGCAAATTTTGCCTTTCTTCCACAACATGCCCATTTGTGATTGAAAAAAGAAGCAGTACAGTTTGTCTAAAGTACAAAACAGTGATTTTATCACCATAGATAAAAGACAGGCTTCCACAATGACCTGGTTGCAAATGTGATCAAATAGTCAAATGTAAAGTCATCCTCTCTTTTAATCAATGATTTCACTCCTTTATACTTCTTTCTAATTACACATGCTTCATCTTAAGACTGTCCTGTTACAGTGCTCATACATTTCCTTGTTTTAAAATTTCTTTTCAGCAGTTATACAATTCCCTAGTACCCTTTAGTTTAGAGTTAGTTGCTCTTAGATGTCCAGAGGACAATTCAACTACTGTAAAATGGTCGAGCGCTGGTCCACTTGAGATGAATCTGTTCTGCAGACAACATATATGCTATATATTATTGCCTGCTTAATTTCATTGATGATGATCCTTACCACTTGCAAATTTTGGATTGATAAGCTTAAGAGGAGTGCAGGTAACATAGTTGGAATGAAGTAAAATGTCAGATTAAAATCCTTTTAAAACTTCGGAAAAGTCTGTTGACTTAGAAATTTTCCAACAAATCTCAAAAATCTGTCAATGGCGGGTGACTGTCTCCCTGGCCCCGACGCATTTGCTTAAGGGACACATTGTTTCTTTGCAGGACATAAGTTGGAATTGCATTGCATACCATTCGATCAGTTCTTTCAAAGAACTTTCGGATATTTTCAGCACACTTTGAGTACATCCTTAGGTTGTCAATCCCTAAGTGGGCAAAGTATAAAAAGATCTCATTATCTTCTTGCATACTTAAAGCAATCCCATCAGAAACTGGATTTGCATCATTGCCCCCTGTTCATTGACGACTCAAAGTCTGATGCCTAAATAGATCAGAAAGGCCTATACATACATATGCATTCATTTATCATCATTTGTACTAGTGTTGTTGTTGTCACTGCATAGCTTCAAATTCCTTGCAGTGAGCAAAATCTGGATGCAAATAGTGTGATGATAATTCGCATCACTCCATTCCACAAACTGCATTTTCTGACAGCATCAAATGATGCTTGCAGGACTGCTGCCATCTCTGGAACTTGCTTTTATGGGAGAGAGCCCCACCTGTTCTGTTCTGAACCCTCCTCCTTCCTTGTCTTGGACTTGGGACCAGGCAATAGTGGAGTTCCTTTTATACTAGTGCCATAGACAAGTAGTCATGGTAATTTAATGGACCAAACAGTTGTTTACCAAGGCCAGAGGATATTAGGAACAGAAATTAAGGTATGGGTATGACCACCACAGCTACAAATCTGACACCTTTTCTACTGAGCTAAACAGTGCAACAGGAAAGGTTGAAAGGCTATTATTCATTCAACCCTGACTGTCTGCCCGTTATTGGGTGTCTGTCTCTTGGTATATACACTGTACAAGAGTGTACATGTCTCAAGGGCAGGGTGATCTATATAACAGGCCTGGCCAACATGCAGCTGGAGGCCAGAGCTGGAGGTGATTGTTGCTCTCAGATGAATTTCATTCAACATTTAATTTATGCATACATTACCCAAAAGAATGGAATTCATGACCCCACTTAGTTGTACTGGATGGTAGCCATATATGTCAGAATCAATACTTGGTAACAAGAAATCCAAATTGCTAAATTGCAGTGACTCATCAACCGTCACTTTAATTGAGGTTTTGAGTGAGTCTGTCTGCCTTGCATAGCCTGTTTGTACTCATCAGTATAAAATCAATCGATGCAGTCTAAAGATGTTCCATCAGTATAAAATCAATAGATGCAGTCTATTGATGTTCCATCAGTATTATGAGTTTTTCTTATAGAAGGTGCTGCATTCGGGGTATCATAGACAGACTGGACGACTGTCATAAAATGCGCAGGATGGAAAAGGAGTATCCAAAGAAATGACAAATGAGTGGGTGATTCAACCTAAAGTTGCAAGAGTCGGGCATGTGGTAATTATCTTGTGGTATTTATATTTATGTTTATGGTTTAACAGTTTTAAACTAACCCACCAGTAAATGACTGGATTGAGAAACATTATGGCATTGTAAAAGGTGCAGGTATAAGCTATATTACAAAATTTTGTATGCATTAGTCTACCAGTTGACACTCAGCTTTTCCAGACGCTTTGAAGTATTTACATCATAGGCTACTACTTACCTGGTACATCATCTCTTTGCATTAAATATGCCTCAGAAGTGTTATCTTGTGAATTGTAATGGAAATTATGATGATGATAGTAAGGAATGAATATTATGACTGCCTACTGAGCAGGAGGAGTGAGAAAGATGATTGAAAGTGATTCCATGTGATAATACACCAGATTCGAAACATACTGTTGTCTGTGAGAGGCATTTTCCACATGGTTATGAGACAGTTACAGTATTTGGATGGAAAAGATGTCGTCATCCCCCATCATCCCCCATCATCCCCCTAACAGGATTTAGTTCTTTGTGTGAATGGGCTCTCAGTGGCAAAGTTGACTTTGGTGAGGTTAGTGTTGTTTCCTATCTAAATTCATCTAAGTTTTTAGTCTTTCAGTCCTCAGAATTTGAAACATAGAACAGCTATTCCATGCTTTCTATTCAAAGTGCATAAGGATTTAACTTTTGAAGGTTTTCATTGTGGAAGTAAATGCACTATTTCTTTTCGATCAAAAAATCAAATTTGTACTATTGCTACTTACTCCCAGTTGCAGGAACCTATCAGATTTCTCCAATCCCTTTCAAAGGATCAGAAAAAGGATGTGTTGATAGAAGAGGCAAATTGCATGAGCTCCTTAACACATGCTGGTGATTGAAGGTACCTGCCAGAAGCTATAGTATGCTCATTTGAGTATTTTGCTACCTCAAGGGCTTTACACTGTCTATTAAGAAAGGATTATCAACTGCTAAGCTTGACTAGTTTCAGGAGGTTAACATCAAAGTTCAATGCAGCTTTTGATGATTCTGCCTTTGTCAAGAACATTTTTAACAGTTTAAAAGATGAACGACAAAAGAACTGTATTTTATTAATAGATGAACTTTATGTAAAGCCAAGTTTATTGTATCATGGTGGAACTGTATTTGGAAAAGCTGTGAACAGACCTGATTGTCTAGCTACAAAAGTGTTAAGTTTCATGTTGGTTTGCTTGTTTGGTGGGCCGAAGTTTTTGTGCAAGATCTTACCAGTTTACACATTAGACAGTTCTTTTGTTTTGAACAAATAGAAGACATTAATGGAGTCCAGGAATCTGGATGTATTGTCCTAAGTATCATTTGTGATAATAAATGTGTCAATCAAGCTTTCTTTAAAACGTTTGAGTGTACAAAGCCAGGGGTTACTATTGACAATATTTTCCTCTTATTTGACTTTGTTCATGTTATGAAATCTGTCAGGAATAACTGGATCACAGAAAAAACACAACAATTATTATTTCAAGATGGCAGTGAAAACAGAATTGCTAAATGGTCTCACTTAGTTTATTTGCATTCTCTCGAGAAAGGTAAAAAGAAAACTTGGATACACATTGACGATATGGACAGTACTTCTGGACACAAGAGTGGATCATATAGTTATCTATTGCATGTTTTTCACCTCCTACCCAGACTAGAGGATTCATTACCTCAAGCTGTTAATATGGCCCTTGTATATATTGCTGGCTATGTCACCCGAAATGATGAAAGTACTGATGATACGTTACTATATTACGAAAGATATGGTACTTTCACAACTGAGATCAATCGTGGGGGACTTACTGTACCTGGAGACACAGTTTGTCGATGGGTTATCTGTTCATACACTTTGTTCCATGAAATTGTAAATAATGTCTTTAGAACATCACTATGTAATGCACTGTTGCAGATAACAAATCATCATGGCCTTAATGCTCAGCGCAAGAACACTGTCAAATATACTGTTGAATAATTACACCAAACTTTATTCTCCATGTTCTTTGAAGGAACGAAAACAGAAAATTCTTCAACTTTCAACATAATCTTCAGTCTGTGAGTAATCATGATTTTTTGGTAAGCTCGTGTCTTCACTTTATATCATTAGATGTATTTAATGTAATAAATCTGATATTTAATGTGTATATACTTATTGTCTATTTAGCACCTTTCTGTTGTTCCAAATACCCTCAGGGTCCCTGTATAGTAGCTCTTATAAGAGCTTATGGTAGCAAGGTGTTCAATAGGAATCCAATTTCCATATACAATAATCAAATTTTTTGCTACATCTACACGATCGCCTACAGCCCTGGCCTCCAGCTACATGTTGGCCAGGCCTGTTATATAGATCGACCTACTCAGTGGATGTTAGGCCCTACACATGGCTTGGCCATCTAAAGTGCGACGTTGTTTCACAACAACTAGCATCAAATAATCAAAAATCTACATAAACTACATACCTTAATTACATACTTCTGATAACGCTTACCTATAATTATAGCTTGTGAATTTTTGACTTTCCCTCATTAATTGCTTGTACAACTTGATCACATCCGACTTTGCCGCCGCCATCTTTTTTACTCAGTTTGGTTTTGTAATTCCACCACTGAAGGTCTACATTCACATTCATTGGTGTGTGACGTCATACAAAAGGACATCACTACTCGAAATCCTACTCGTAGGGTGCACTTGCTTAAGCAGAGACTCACAAATCGATTTTACGTAACTAAAAACATCCCATGCACGTTTGGGGGAAAGGGGCTTGTACTGAACTTTTGTTTTGGAACAGGAAACATCAAACTTAACTGGGCAACTGACACGAGCTTTTCAAAAACTTTGTTTTGCTAATAAAAGCAAGAATACAACGTATTGTACCATGTTGGCTGGTATTATTGCTTCAAAGAGTTCATAAAGCAAGAAAACAGTCGGTCGAAGAGTCCTTCGGGGAAAGTCATTGCAAACAATCTTCTCCCCCTTCGACGTCACACGGACCATATCGCAGGAGCGTCATAGTGCCTATAGAACAGGGGGGGCAAGCTCTCAGATTTTCCAAAAACGTCTACTTTTTGATAATGGTTATCTTGGTTATCTAATAATAGGTATGTTTGGCACATGAATTTACGTCATCTATCGAATTTTACAAAATTGGGAGGCAAAAAAATAAAGTAAATTTGTATAAGCCTGGGAATTTCTTTGGATTTACAGGGCCCACGCTACCGGGGGGGCCGAGGGGGCCATGGCCCCCTCACTTTTTTGCAAAGCAAAAGTGTTAAAAGT